>PPHD01005415.1:0-26455 GCA_002909625.1 Bambusicola thoracicus | reverse complement strand
TGGAAAAAAAGAGAAAAAGGAGATCTTGGAGGCAACTGGGGAAAGGAAAGCAAAAAAACCAAAATTATGCCCAGGCTTTCCTCCTGTGTCCTGTGAACGTTGGGCCGTGTAGAAAAGCCCAAGGGGGAGAAAGAAAGAACTGCTGTGTTTTCTATGGAAGGGGAAAGCAGACGTATAAAAAGTTTATAGACTTACCTGAAAGCTCTCAGAAACTATTGATTGGAACTGGTTTTCCAGTCCAGGCCTCCTCCCAGCCTTTCTGACCAGAAATTCCCAGTTTCTCCTAAATATTTTGCAATCTCTGCTCTCCACCTGGAGCCCAGCTGCGTAAAACCACTCTTTCCAGCACAAGACTGGCCCTGTGCATGCCCATGGTGCTTCCTGCCCTTTCTCTCTCCAAAGCTGTGACCCCAGCAGGATTATAGGAGTGCCTCCAAGGGTCCCTCACAGTCATGGTGGCTTTCAAGTGACACATTCTCCCCCCACCCAGGGACACTCATTGGCCCTAGAAAGTTGGAATGCGCACAGGATGGAGTCAGTGATGGCAGACTGGGAGAGTTTGGATAAATTGTGAGTGCCCTGCAAGAGAGTGGCTGTGACCCAGAGAAGGTGTAGCACAGAAGAAGAGGCCACCAGCTCTGGTTGCCAGCTCACCGTCCTGCTGTTTGGGAGGAAAGGTAGGGCCGTGTCGCCTTATCTCCCATCACCTGTAGATGGCTCTTTCATACTCCGGTAAGGCTGGAGCAAAGCTGCCTCAGTCCAGAACTCCTAAAAAGCTGACAGTGATACCACTACTGTAGCCTCCAAGAAGGAGGAAAGGGGAGAAAAATGACCTCCCCGTAACCTCCAAAAATATGTTTGGCTCACATGGAAGCAGTAGGAAAGCTTAAATCCTGTGCCTGCCCTTTCCTCTGACTTCCCACGCCTAAAACGAGCCGTTGCCCTGCTTGCCATGACGACGTCATGGAAGCGGAGCTGTTGGAAGTGACCTCACGCTCTTGCCCTCCTGCCTGACAGGGGTACGGGGCTGGCAGGACACATGACAGAGGGACCTCGGTAACACAAGACGGGAGCTATTCACCCCGACTATATTAAGAACATTTCACAGGCTCCGGCCTCTTGGTTTAGTTTGCTCACTGGGATCTGGTGTCGGTGATTTTAACACTCCTCTCTCAAACAGCAGTGGAAATTTGTAGGCTCCCTGTGAGACCCAGCACCCACAGGAGTGCCAGAACGGGCTAAACACAGCACTGCTAATTTTGGAGAGGTTAGGTGATCAGATAAGGAGAGATGGGGCAGGGGGAGAAGGAGACAGTCAACAGAGATAATAATGTTAGGCAGGGATTGGGTGGGAAGCGGTTGTTAAAGGCTCTCGCTAGTGGGCTCCAAAAGGAGCAGAGCTATTCAGCAGCCTTAGCTGGCTGCAAAAACCTGCATCTCCTGCGGTGTTCCAACACGGCTTGTAAGCCAGCTCCTGATGCATGCAGGGTACGCTCACCTCTGGTATCGGATAACCGTGCAGGATCCTGCGTGGATGACCCCTCGGTGCAGTGCACTAAATGATCTTTGCCACTGGGAGCGAAGTTCACTTTGCAAGTGACTAGGAAATGTTTTAGGATGTTTGCACTCGACACCTACTTGTAACAGTGCTTCTGCTGGAATTTGTACGACTTCCCACAGCTCTGCTGGTGGAGTGCTCCTCAGCTGAGGAAGGGCTTTTTTAGCTTAACCTACTGTTTGGACTAGTTTGCACTACATGGACGAATGTTGCACTGAAACAGATGAAGGGGAGCTCATGTTGATCACCACACTTAGGCAGCGAGGTCTTGAGGCTCAGACACATGGTCTGCCATTGGAGACTGCTGTGTGTCAGCTGGGCATGGGAGTGGATCCCGTGTGCAAGCATCTCACAACTGTGGGCTGAGGGTTCAGGTCTCACCTCCACCATGTGACGGTGCATCAAACTGCTCAGCTGCTGATGATAGTGACTTCCCTGACAGTATCTCCTGGGATAGAAGTTTGTAAGCTGCCCAGCTTCTGCCAGGCTCAAATGCCAACTGAGCTCATGCTCTGGGTAGGGCAGGAGGCAGTTTCTTTGAACCAAAGGGGATAGGAGGGGAGAGGAGCTTCCACTCTACACAATTCCCAAATGGCCTCCCACTTTCCATGATTTGGGCATTCGGCGTGAGGACAAAAGCGAGCCCTGACAGAGCTCTGCTGCAGAGTCAGTCGCATGCTTCAGAGACAAAAATAAGCATTGGCTCCATTTCCACGTTCCCTTATCACTAAACCCCTGGCTTCAGCTTGCTGTTGACCACCAAACAGCTCGCTGTGCCAAGACTCTGAACTTAAGAAAGAAATAATGTTTAAGAACTGGGCAGTGATGTTACTATGTCTCAATGAGCCATCACAGATGGGATGAAACCTCCTGAGACCCTCTGGGGAGGACTTGGTGGCTGCTGGCACAAACCATGCAACAGAATTCTATTGATAGGTGATTATTTTGCAGTCGGAGCTGGAATTCATGGAGCTGCAATTCATGGAGCTGGGAGTTGTGTCACTTTGCAGATAACTGAAATAACTGATGAATGAATGGTAAAGAAGAGCTGTCTGCCCATGTACACAATCCCAGTGCTAATCACGTCATTGTAGGGTGCTGTTAGATTCTATACCCAAACTGTATTAATCTTCGGAGAGGAACATTTACTTTTCGGTGGAATGGAACAGGATAGACCATGAAGGGAAACCATATGTTCAGATTCATAGGAAGCTATGAGTTGCACAGCAAAGTTCCATCTTGGTACTTTTTCTGAATCTACTCAGCAACAACTGGATAAAGTTTGGGATGTTCCATAGTAAAGAGCTGTCTTTTGTGCGGCTCAGAAGGCAAAGCTCCAACAATCTGATCCTGCAGTCGGCTGACACTTCACATGTACTGATTGTCATCCAGAACAGAATGTCATTTTGATTCCTCGTCCTTAAACTCTGACTCATGTAGTGGTCCTTGCCACCTCGCTTCACTCGTCAGAGCTGCAGAAGCAAAGGTTAGAAGCATAAGACCTTTAAAGATGCAGCCCCTAATTTAGAATGAGAACATACATTTCTCTCCGATGCAGAACTGGATGTTTTCTGTATGACTGCTCTACATAAAGGTCCAGTAACAGAGGGCTCAAATCTAGCCAGGCCTTTCAACCTGTTCCTGCCAATGCTCTTTTCCCTGCTGGAGAAAGGACTGAGGCTGGGGTTAGGAAGCCTTTCTTTGGTAGCCTTACTGAGGTCATTCATTCATACAAAATTAATTAAAGAATCAGTTTCTCTAGCTCCAAGAAGGACGTAGTGTGAGCTTAGTGCCTTCAGAGAGACAGGCATACTCCAAGAGTGACTTAGACTGAATCTTTTTATTCACACAGTTGCTTCTTCCAAAGAATCTCCCGTTGAAAGGGAGAATATTGCCATCCCTCATTTTCGGGTACTCAAATTTTGCAGCCTGGGATTTAGAAGATATTCTCCAAGGCTATGATACCTGCTTCTGATCCCACATTCCCACAGGTCTTTGCCCTTAAGCTAGACCTCTGTGCTTCCTGTGGTTTGTCTTTAAATATGCCACATGATAACACTTCCCATTTCTCTGCTACATGCAAACACGATAATTTCATGCCAGATCTTCCCACGTGCTTGGCCACAATGGTGAACTGCAGGTGAAGAGCAGCACCAAACTGGTGAGTTTATAGCAGCAGTTCTGGCTGGATGATGCTTGCTGCAGGAGAGCAGGCACGTGGGTGGGCATTTTGGCAGTGCTGCATCTCTGTGCTCAGGGCCGTGCAGACGCTCACATACCTGCCTGCCTTCTGCTGGCGTGAATGCATTTTTGGTGCACGGGAAGGCCCATGTGTAGAAGTTTGTACACGTGGCAGCGGAACACTGTGTGCGCCTGTCTCGGCTAATGACAAAGAATCAACTTCGATTAAAGCTCTTCTTAACGTTTGAGAGCACATTTCCCCGGGTCCATTAAGCTGTGGTCAAACATCATCCACATGCTTTGCGATGGTCTCATTAGCAACAAGTCAGAAATGATGAAAGTTTTGAGCTGGAGCGAGGGCGTGTCAGGCCTTTGGATCTGGGTGTGTAAACAAGGGCACAACAGATTTTGCGAGTATAAACTCTGCAGGCCTATAAGACTAAACTCCTGTGACATATTTATGTTTCCTCATACACAAATCACATTGACTCTCACACTCCCCTATCACGCGGAGTCACCAGACTTCAAACGGAGTGGAGGAGGCAGCTGGATTCGCTAAACAACATCTTGGGCACTGTGAACGTGTGCCAGATAATAAGGAGAGAATCGCAATTAAAATGTCAAACTGTATCACATTTCCATAACAAAGTCAGAGAGGGTTTCCCTCTCTGTGCCTTTCCTTTCTGCTTAACTTGTTTAGGGAGCTGAGGCCGCTCTTTCCATGCTGTGGTTTTCAACCCCTGCAAGACAGACGAAATATATTGTTCTTGCAATATTTGCTTCCTTCATGAGATAATTTGTTGAATACTTGAGCAAAACTGTGTAACAGAAGGAGCCAAAGCTGTCTCAGAGGAAACTATTTAAATCTTCAGTGCGAAGCCTGCTTACAGAGCTCTGCTCTTTGCTCTGCACGAATAACACCCCCACTTCATTCTCCTCTGGATCCTGGTTGGCTTTCCAACTATGCTGCACGCTTACAAGGTAGATAAAACTGATCTGTGCAGGCAGCAGCTAAGGAAAATCATAATGTCAAGGCCAGGGTTAGATAGACACACACCTGAGGTTGCCACAAAGCTGCCTTCAACCTTAACACACTGACTCCAGGCTAAAGGCTTGTCCAAAGACTTGGATATAAAAGGAAACCATGGGGAACCTCAGGTGTTTGGCAATGATAAGAGCCTCTCTGGACCTAAAAATAAATGTCTCTCTGCTGCCCACCTGGAAATCATGCAGTGACTTGTCAGAGAAGGAAGATCTAGACCCAAAAACAGAAAGAAACATTCCGACACAGACCAAATACCTACTTAGGGTAAGAACGCTTCCCAGACAAATTTTACTGCAAGTACTTGATTGAGTGACCATTGGTGTCACGTAGGCTATTAGTGCTATGAGCTTTATCAGATGTTGTTTAGTGTTTGCTATAACATTTGACATGCAACTAGGAACCAAGATGGAGGCTGGTTCCCATAGCAGCTGGCTCTTATCCCCTTGAAGAATATCTAGCTCCGAGCCAGCCCTTCCCAACCTCCATAAACACATCTCTTGCTTTTATATACTGTAATAAAGGAGACTCGCTCTGTTTTGCCTGGCTGTGGCTGCCCTGGCCTTGCACAGGCATATCCAGCAGCTGGATGTGAGTTTGAACTCTGGGATTCCTGTGGCAGCACCATCTGTGAAGGAAAGGATGTGGAAACAGATGCTACCGGATAAGGTCTGAAGCCACCAAAGCTGCCTCCCAGCTAGGAAGCCCCAGGCAGGCAGCAGCTCATGTTCCCTGCCATCACGGAGGACTGCTGAGCAGAGTGCCATTGGAGAGGAGTTGGTGCAGTCTGCCTTCCTCATGGAGCAAAACTGGGAGTACGTGGTCTAGTGGGCACTATTGGTGGTAGCTGGACAGGTGGACTAGATGATCTTAGAGGTCTTTTCAAACAATGATTCTATGATTCTCAGGGGAATCTACCCTTGGTAGAGGACTGCAGGGGCCATCCAGGGGCACGGTACCAGCACACAGCAACTCCTCCTCATCTTACGGGGTTTCTCCACTGAGTTCAGCCATCAGTTTATAGAAACCTTTCTTGCAAGGGCTACTTCTTTATAGAATCATAGAATAATTAAAGTTGGAAAGACCAATGAGTTCATCTGATCTAACCACTAATTCATCCCTACTGTGCCCACTGACCGTGTCCCTCAGTGCCACATCCACATATTTCTTGAACACCTCCAGGGACGGTGACTCCACCATCTCCCTGGGCAACCTATTCCAATGCCTCACCACTCCTGAGAAGAAAATTTTCCTAATACCTAACCTGAACCTCCTCTGGCACAACTTAAAACCATTATGCAAGGAACAAACTTGGTGTGTCTACTGACAGGCCCCACAGCCATCTGTAAATAGCTGGTGACTGCAGTCTGCCAGTTCGCATTTCTACCTGCTGCTTCCTCCAGCCCATTAACCTCAGAGGAGATTTGTGGATGATGGGGTGACAAAACCCCTGTCCCTAGATGATGCACGTTCCCACACTCGTGTTTGACCCATCAGTGATAACCACAGTGATAATTAGCGATAACCACCTCTGGAGTTTCCCAGCAGTCAGATGGCATGACAGAATATACTCCTTCAGCAGGACCCAAAGCTCATGCCAGACTTGTCCTTTCCTCCTTCCCCATCTGTGAGACTTCCAGTCCTTCCAACTGCACCTTCCTTCTTTCAAAGCTGGGTCACACCAAAGCCTCCTGCTGTTTTTTGCTGAGCTTTCATCTGTTGCTGCGTCTCCCCATAGCACTCCCAGACAGGATATCTGTTCAGTTGTGTCCTGCAGTATCTCATGAGTCATCTCTATTTTCCAGCATAACTGCAGACACTGGGTTGTGAACTGACTGGTTTGGGTCCATAAGCATCATAGAGATATGTATCACCCCCCTGTGAGAGTTTCCTTCTGTTCCAACTATTAGTTGCATCCGTCTTTTTGGTTGCTTCTGGCCAAGTATTTCTGGACTTTATTTTCTACATCACCTTTTGCCACATCCCATGCTCTGTCCCTGCCCTCAAATGAGCAGTTCCCATTGCACTCGTACATGGATCTGGGCTCTTCCCACTGTGATGGCCCGGTCTTGCTCCTCCCTGCTGGTAAAGAAGGAGCTTCCATCACAGAGATACTAAGATCCTCACCATTCTGAGGACAGGCCTTGAACCCACGCGTGGAGTCTCCTTGATTTTGGCATAATGTTTCATCACGGAGCCCAGAATCATACACACAGGTTGGCCAGTGAAACCAGCTATTTTATCGTATTGTCAGTATTGTGGCTTTTTTATCATTTTGTTAGTTTTACCATGCAGGGACAAAGGGCTGCAACTGCTGGCCTATCTTACCACTGCAGCACATGGGTGATACTGCAGAACCGTTGCGTTTGAATGGGGTCGTAGTGTCCCATTGTACAGCAGACAAAATTTCTGTTCTAACCTTAGCCGAATGCGGGCAATTTGGGTTTTGCCATTTTTTTCTAGTCCTGTGCACTGGGTACTGTACTGCAAAAGTGGAGGGGAAAGAAAAAGGCTGGAGTGGGCTGTTTGCCTCAGCAGTGCCCTTTGGCTCTCTGTCCTGCCATACCAGCCAAACAACAGCTGTAGAGCCTCTGCCTCTGCCATCATTTTGCAGATGGAGAGCACTGATCTCAGTTCTGCCCTCTCCCAGCACCCCTTCTGATACTGGGCCTGAGCAACGACATTTCCAAGATGCACAGAGCTAGTAGTGGCAGAGGTGTCAGCTCCACTCCTACGTCCCCAGTCCCACTGTGGCTTTGAGGAGGGTGTACACCAGTGGGGTCCTTGCCCCTTGAGGTCCCAAATAAAAGAGGCAAGGAGGCGGAGGCTGTGCTGTCCCCACGTGTCTGCAGATGCTGGCTCTGCAGCTCAAGGTCACCCAGGGAGACTGAAGGGGATGAGGCAACAGGACCCAGGCCACTGAGGTGCCAGGGCAGCGCTGCTGCCACTCTGTGGGTGAAATATTTCCACCATCTGTGCCTCCCTCCTAGAAACAAGGAGGTAACTCCTGCCCTTGCTGCCTGCCAGGCACTGACTTTGCTCTGCTCTCCTTTCTCTTGGAGTCAATGCAGGCGAGTGTGACCGCTGAGGCCTTCCAGGACCGCACACCAGTCTCCCGGGAGACTTCAGCACTGCTCTGGGCAGAGGCTCTGTTTCCTCGGCTGTGCCCCTAAGAGAGGCCCAGGGCTGCTCTGCTCCAGGTGGGACTGCAGAGCCAGGATCTCTGGAGCAGCCTGGCTGGAGCACACCTTTGCACCCAGCAAGGCCAGGCCGTCAGGAGACACATGGCCCCAGCACACAGCACTTGGCTGTTCCCTCTTCTCAGTGCGCACCTCAGCTCCACAGCTGCAGTCACGGCCCTACAGTTCTATAACGGTGCTCAAAATGCCTCCTTTTAGGAAAAAGAAAAAAGAAAAAGAGGCAGAGAGAAAGAATATCCCTCTTGTTTACTTCATTCTTCAGCAGGTAACCTTGTGATTCTGTGCTATTTTGGTGCTGACATTCCTGGGAGCTTACCGTAATGAGAAGCAAACACCACAAACGAAAATAACAGCGTGAACTGAAGTGCAAGTCCTGGATTCCCACCTAGAAATTGACTCATCTCCGAGAGCCATTGGCTTTAGGATTCAGAGTGACCGGTGAGGAATTAGCAGGCTGCTAGCAAGGAGAAGACGGACAAGTGGGCTCCAAACGGTCCAAAACACCAATTTGCATGTGCCATTCCCCTCTGTGTCATCCTTCTTAGCCTGACACTAAAAACAGTTCATTACAATAAGGGCGGTGAGGCACTGGCACAGGTTGCCCAGAGAGGTGGTGGAAACCCAGTCCTTGAAGACTCTCAAGGTCAGGCTGGACGGGCTCTGTTCATCGCAGGGGATTGGACCATATGGCATTTAGGGGCCTCTTCCAGCTCAAACGATTCCATGATTCTATGCTTCTGTGGTAAGCCTGCTACAGCACAAGGCTGCACGCTGTCATGTGGTTTATAAATGTCCCATACTTTGTGTGATGTCACCTGTAGCCACACTGCAGCGATCGCTTCAGTTAGGTGGCTGGTGTCGCGTAGTGGCAGGGTGTGAAAATACCAAGCAAACACATATAAACAGCAGGCAAGTGAGCACGTGACACACAGACACAGCCCTCCAGTGGGCCCAGGAGACCTTATGTCCCACCTGATCCACCAGTGGTTGTTATGGTTTTAGGGAAAGGAAGGCACATTTCTCCCCTTGTGGATCTCCATGGCAGTGGACCAAGCACAGAGTGGAGGCAGACTCTCTTCTTGGCCATCCTGGAAAACACAACACAGCATCCAGCCTCTCTCCCTGCTGCGTCTCCTGAGATGCCGTTATATAACGTAACTCGAGCCGCCAAAGGACTCTGCCTGAATTCATCTGATTAAATTATTAGCCTCATGTCCGGGCATACATTTCTCTGGGCTGCTTCGCAAGCTAGATAAATCTAGCGCCAGGTTTCGGGTGTCGGAGCAACAGGAAAACATTACCTGCTTTGGAGTGTTCGCTGCTGCACCGGAAGAGCTCTGAGCCCGTGGGAGCACGAGAGCTGCACGTCGCTGCCGCCTGTCACCACAGTGCGGCCAGCCAGCCGCAGTGTCACCTGTCCCCAGGGCTGCAGGGACCCAGGCCATGCACGGGGATGGGGGACCCTGCACTCCCCAGGGAGTAGCGGGTTTATCTGACGTTAAGGACTGGCTCTTGGGCACTTGTTGCAGCTTTGGAGAATTAGGGCTGGGCAGACTGTGCAAAGATGACTTCGACCTCTGTGTGCCAGTGGGGATAGATCCACGTCTACAAGTTTTCTCTGGTACAAAATAACCTTTAGAAAGAAGCAGCGTAGGCTAATATGATTGCTGCTGATCTGCTCCGAGTGTGACAGTGCTGCAGTGTGGCTGGATATATCCCAAAGGCAGGAAGTATGCCTTCTGACTAAGAGATACCTGGAAGTTTGCCTGCGATGAGTTCCATATTCATTTCACTTACTGTAAGTGTACTGGACTGGGACAGATGCGCTGTTTTGTAAAAGGTTTTCCAGCTCCCAAGCAACCCAGTGACTGAGTACACAAGATGATCAATGTTACAAGCTTATGCTCTACCCTGGTGCGCTGCCAGGATCCCACACAGATCAACCTGACCTAGCCAGAGAAATCATTGAGAAATAAGAGTGAGAGGGAGGGAGGGAGCAAGAAGAAATCCCCAAATCCCCAGAAACACAATGTTAAACCCTCCCACCTGATCTGTAAAGCGAAAGCCAGCCCAGACCAAATATAAACCAAGGCTGCACAGCCAAAACAACCAGACTGTGGAAGGTCAGACAATCTCAAATGTGCATATCGCAGCGAGGCAGACGTGCCTGCAGCCAGCTCGCAGCATGGAGGAGGAATGCTATCTCTGCACCATCTCACTGGGGATCCTCTCAGACTCTGGTCCACTTGGAAGCCACAAGGATGGCTAGCTTGGAGGAAGCCCGGTGGCTGGCAGCTGCTATCCTGTGCCTGGCAGCAGCAAGTTCAGAGGCGTCACCTGCTCTGTTCCTCTCTGCCCACACCTGGGTGCCATTGCAGTCTGTGGGACGGGTGGCAGGAGGAAGGAAAACCCTCCAGCAGATTTACACCCAAAGCAGGAGGACTGAAGCACTGGAGAACTTTAAAGTCGATGATGAGTTCTTACTCACGTAACGTGACTGATCCCTTTTAATCTTAGTATGATAATAGTAAATCCTGCCACTGGAAATGCCCCAGCACTGCCAGAAGTCTTTTACTGTATTCAAGTGTTGATGTTTACTATTTTTTTTTCCTCATAAATCCTAGGGAAAGGTGTCACTTTTCCACACTGGCAGGAAGAAAGGCAAACATATTTCTAATGGAGAAGCTGAACGGTTCTTGCCAGGGTGCCTGGACTTGCAACATGTTCCTGCTTTGTAAAGATGGGATTGTTTGTCCTGCTACTGTCAAAGGATTTCTAACACCTTCTGTAGTGCCAGTATGGGCAGTAAGCTCAAGAGTTTAGCAGTCACTGCTTGTTTCACCTTCGGTTTAGACCTCAGTGGGAGAGTCCTTCTAGAGATGTTGTCCCCCATTGATGCCACTCAATAAACTGAACACATTCTCATCCCAAGTCTCCCAGGCAGCTGCTGATGCTTCCCCTATGGAAACTGTTAGACCAGCTAGCGACTGTCTTTCAAATGGCCTTCAGGCTGAAAGGAGTCTTTCTCTAACTCCACTTCTGGCAGTCTTTCTGCTACATGAAGAATCTGTATATATTAAAGATAGCCTTGAAACCACAGCTGAGAGGCTGGGCCCCTGAGGCCATCATGTCTAGATGTTCCGTCAGCTCTGTACTCCCCACCTGGGTGGGACTTCACAAGAATTGTAACAGCTGGAAATTGCTCTCTCTTCAGGCGCAATTTTATCTTTCCTATGTTTTTGGATTCCAGTACCATCATGAAAGACTTCAGCTGCCCGAACAAAAGGGAGGATGAAGGCTGGAGTTCATCATTTGAACTCCATTCCTTGCCAACCCAGTTGAATCTCTCAGATGTTCTTCACCAGATAACGCACATCCCTTTCATTGTGTGAAAAGATGTTTCACCTATGGTGTTTAGTTATATGTTATCCTTACCATGACAACGCTGAAGGGAGTGTCCCTCGTATAATGATAACCCCTGCATATCTTTTCAGAAACACTGAGGTTTTCCACCTTGAGTTCCTGTACAAATTCCTGCCCAGAGCTTGTGTACTTACTCTGCGCCACAGTAAAAACATGTGGGACCATTACAGCACAGCTGCATTTTAGAAAATCATCCCCCAGACCCAAGATGCACAGCCTATGCTCTTCCTGTCTTGGCCAAGGACCAGGTGACCACCCAAGAGAAAGCAGACAGGTTCACTAAGGCATTCTTGTATGAGAACTGTTGAATCACGGCCTGAACCTCTGATTGACCACCTGAGGCGAGTGCTGAGTCAGCTGTAGGGGCACAGGTGAACACAGTTTCACCTGAGTGACCAGAAGGGGTGCCATGGCTCCACCCCTCCTAGACCCCATTTAAGGGCTGACTCCCAAGGAGGAAGGATCTTTATCTGGAGATCCTCCCTCTAGGAACCCTTTGGTGAGCCCAGGACACAGGTAATGTCTTCATTTCTGCTTTGTAACAGGATAATCTCTTCAATCCAATACCTGTCTGCCATACACATTCTGCAACTTCTCTGAGGGGATACTACCTCGCTGTCCTACAGGACCTGCACACAGACACCTCCCACCTCCCCTAATCTCTCTGTGTCCTGCATTTGCACAACCCTGGATATCAGGTGGCTGCAAGCCTTGGTGTGCAATGGATATTTGTCTTCCCATAGGATGATTATGAAATTCCAGTCACAGTTATTGGTTAAGGACTTTATTGTGAGACTTTGCTAAGCCTTTACCCGCCAGCTGTTTGAATCCATCACTATAGAATCTTTGAATCATTAATGTTGGAAATACCTCTAAGATCATCTCGTCCAACTGCCAGCCCAACCCCACCATGCTCACTGACCACATCCCTCAATGCCACATCCACACAGTTCTCGAACATCTCTAGGGATGGTGTCTGTGCCACCTCCCTGTGCAGCCTGTGCCACTGCCTCGCTGCTCTTTCTGAGAATAAATTTTTCCTAATACCCAATCTGAGCCTCCCCTGGTGCAGCTTGAGGACCTGTCATATGACTGTTACCCAGTAGCATAGGCTGACTCCCATCGCACCGCAACCTCCTTTCAGGGAGTTGTAGAGAGAAATAAGGTCTCCCCTGGGCATCCTCTTCTCCAGACAGAACAATCGCAGTTCCCTCAGCCATTCCCCATAGGATTTGTTCTCCAGACCCTTCCCTGTAAAGCTCTTTAAGCAATGGAGGAAGTGCTAACATGCTGCTGTTCTGCCTTGGAGGCTGTGTTCACATGGAATGGAGGACTAAGGAGGTTTGTTCACATGGAGTGGTAGGCTGAGGTGCAGGAGGTGTCAAGCATGTTTTGGGATATCAGCGTACCAAACACCTGAAAGCACACTAACAAATCCTCTGCCTGGTGTTTGGGTGATCAGCTTGCAACTAAGTCAACTCACATAATATTTCCCATTTCTCTAGTTGCTGTCGGTGCTGAAATAAGGTGATGCTCAAGAATCACCTCCTTTATTTCAAAGTGCAAAGTGAAAAGATGGCTTCTCTACCTCGAATGGCAGCTGATGTAAACTGAAGCCTTGAGGCAAACACGACTTCTGAACTGTGGAAGGGTTATAACTTGCTTTTTTTAAGGACAAGTTTGCTTGCTTTATGGCACAACTCAGTGTAGATACTTCTGAGCAGCTTACAGCCAGTGAATTGAAATAATCTAACTCAAGAGTAGAAACGCAACATGACCTCAAATATACCCAGGTGACAATCCAAGCAGAAGCAAATAGAATAAGCATTGATAAAAAATGTCTTTGACCACATTTGTACACTGTATAGCAGGTAGGGCCCCGCACTTGTTCTGGAACAATAACCATAACGTGAGAAAAGGTAAAATAGGTGTGCCACAGTACAGAGAGAGGGTGTGAGGAGCTGCACTCCACAAGGATCCCTACCTTAGCCAGTGGGATCTCTTCCAAAGGGATGGCTTAACTCCATGCCATTACTTTATGCTTTGCAAATATTTGCCTTTGAAAATGACAGTATTTGTGGGTACTTGCAATTTTCTTTGACAGCTGCTACCAGTAGCTTTCCATAGCAAAACAAACTGGGGAAATATAATTTCCTAAGGAAAATTCCATGAAAATGTTGCAGGTAAAACCTGGCTAACTTAGCCAGGCTAATTTAAAGAACCATTCCCTTTCACACCATAAAAACGGCTTGCTTCAGTGAAATGCTCTTCCGCCTAGGCAGTCTGATTTCCTTTTTTTTTTTTTTTTTTTTTTTTTTTTTTTTTTTTTTGTACTAAAAATATGGCAAGGGAAAAATAAAACAACAGAGAAAGGTTCTATTTTATGAAAATACCACCCAAAAATACAATCGCACTCATTCATCCCCCAGAAGGGCAGCAATGAGAACGGGCCTCCTTCCCACAACCACCACAAGGAACTGAGGAGTGGGGAGGTAAACCTGTCAGGGAAAGAGAGTTGTGATATGCACTCTTTCCTTTATTTGAAAGGATAAATAGAGAGCTGGGACACTGCTTGCTTTTGCCAATTGGAAAGTGCCAAGAACTTTTCAGGAGCTTTAAAATTGGCAACTATGACCAAAACGTTCAAAATGACATTTGGAGATCATTAGAGTAATAGCAAGAAGAAAGACCATAATGAATGATGACCTAGCTAATGGGCTTAATGTACTGAATAAATAAAAGAACAAATAGGCACAGAACAAAACCTGGTGTGTCTCTCACATATTGCAGCTGAAAAGCTTGGTTCTCTACTAATCCAAGTAATTACACTAAGGTCAGAGAGAAACAGCCTTTTGCAAGGTATTAAGCTGACAGATTTGAAGATGAGAGATGGGCAGACAGGGCTGCATTGCAAATGTGTATGTCTCCAGGCATCACAGGGGCATTACCCTGGGTTTTCAGATTTTGCACTATAGTTTCCTCTCACCAGAGGATGGATTCTCTGGAGAAAACTGTGTGATTCACTCCCAAACTGGAGCTGTTTCACCCTGCTCACAGCAAGGTTGGCTATAGCAGGTTGCTCAGGGCTGTGTCCAGATGTGTTTTGAACATCTCCCATGATGAATGGAAACTCCATAATCTCTTTGATCTACCTGTTTCCAGCTCTCCCTCTTTGATGAATCCAGCCCTTTTCAGCCCTAGGCTTGCAAGCCTCATCACCAGTAATCATTAAACTAAGGCTGCTCTGATGCCTAAGATACATCAAGAGAAGACCAAGGACCCAAATGCAAATCGGTGCCACGTCCCCATCTCTATAAAGTCCAGAAAGAGTGCAGATTGCCCCTCAGCACGGGAGCTGAGCCCATGCACGCCCTGATGGGAGAAATCCTGGCGCTTCCAAAGGTTTTGTAGCCCCAAGGCCACCGCAGCAGGAGCTGACGTAAGGCTGTAACCTTGGCAGGGTGGGAGAGGGGGAGAGCAGCGTTTCCACTTTGTGGAATAAATAATACCCAAGGCTTCCCTGATAAGAGGGGCTGTATCAATAGGCAACTTTATTCAGGAGGTTAATGAATTGATCTGATCATTCCTGAGATCATCTATTAGTGCGGTGCTTGCTCATGAAAGGGGGCTGCCCTCGAGCATACGCTGCACATCACTGAACCGACTGTGCAAAGAAAGACAGACATGCTCTGAGAGAAAAGGAGCCCGGAGCAAAGCCTGACACTGAACAGCTGGACAGCAGCACTCATAATGGAAGGCACGTCGTGAAGGCTGTGTTATCCAAATAAATCAGCAGAGGAGATTTAGGGAGATGAGAGGGACATGTGGCGAAGATGTAAGAGCTACCATCTTATTCTTTCCCAGAATAGGCCATAAATATTCCATGGGACCCTTTGTGACAGCAAAGCACTCTTAGCCTGATTTTTATCCAAAATGAAGTGTCTCAGACACAATACGAGAGAAGTAGCCTGGAGGAAAATGCCTGCAGTTGGAGCCCTCGCTGCACCTCACACCACGGTGGGGCTTTCCCATCCCACAGCCCTTGCACCAAGGGGAAGCACCCCCACAATGTGTGACTGATGGCCACCAGTGCTCACCAGCACCTGCCTTGCAAAATCCCCCATCCCACCTGGCACTAATTGGCATCCTCGTTAGGAGGCTTATCAAAGAGAGCTGGGCAAGGTCATAATGGCTGAATTATCTCCTTGTTCCTGGAAGTGACCCTGCTGAGCCGAGGCTGAGGCAACATGACAGGTCACTGTAGTGGAAGCCAGTGCTCCAGGACTGTGATCCCTTTCTTTGCTGCAAGTATAATACAAGAAAGAGAGCAGACCTGCTGCTGTGATAGACCGTAAAGAAGCAGTTAGCCTGTGGTTTAGCAGGAGTGGTTATGTTGTGTTATTTACTGGTGTTATTGATAAGCACATGAGAGGTTATAACAATGGCCTGCCTGAACTGCATCAGGTTCAGAGAAGTTATCTAGCATGTCTACTTTTTCTTTGGGCTGGATGTAATTGGTCACATGGATGTAGAAAAATGCACTCTCAGTACGCACCTGAGAACTTCAGGCTTCTTCAGGCTGAAAGTTAAGGTTTCAATGTGGGCAGTCCTCATTTTTCAGCTCTTCTGACAGCCCATGTTTTGCTTTGGGAGCACTGATGATCTACATTAGGGCTTGACTGAATACAGCCTCACCTCTGCTCATGAGCACTTCATCTAAACCTGAATTCCTCTAATATTTGCTCCTGTTTAGACCACTTTTATGTAGCTGTAGTAGTCATTTGCACCAAAGTTGGAAGTTTCATCTCCCCTTTCAGCTACTGCAATCCATGCTGCTGTAGGATACTGGATCAGTCTAGGACTGTGGGTTCATTCAGTCCTCCTCCCATGACTCTCAGACTGAAAGCCCCATTGCTTGGTGTGAAAGCCTCATTGTCCTGGTCATTTATAGAACAGAATGGGCATGGAGAATCCATCCGACGGTATTCTGCTCAACAGCAGCAGATCTGACAAAACCCTCAGCAGTGTCAGCTGGGGCTAGATAAAAGCACCTGGTAAGCTCATCAGCCATAAGGTTGTAAGGTCAAGGAGGAGATAATCCCTCTGAGCCTTGTCAATGGAACAAGCTTATTTCCAAACTCTCCCATTCAGTGATGGGGTCATTGCTCCACCAGCGCTGGTGAGGAAGAGAATTCCCACTTATCCTCCCAGCCCAGTACTTCCTGATATTACGTTTTGGCTCAGCCCATAGGATGCCCACCCAAAGGAGCTGTGTCCTGCTCTTGAGGAATTTATCATCTCCAACGGAGATCTCAAAAGAGAGCGTGCCACATGAAAGCAAGAATATCGCTGACTCCCGTTGGAGTCGCACAGAACAGCGTGTCCCACTACATCTTCCTGCCTTCAGGGCCAGTCTTCCTCAGAGGGCGAGTCTGAGATTTGCCAGCTTGTGAAATATAATCGGGGCATTTCTACGCTGTCCCTGTCATGCAGCCTTGAGTTCAGGGATGTCTTGAATTCTGTGCTCGATTTGCCCTGCTTTGATGTCTCATGGTGGGGGCGTTGTTTAGAACAGTGAAAGAAATTGCAGCTGCCCTTTGGTTTAGAGTGTTAATCATCCCTCCAGCCAGTTTAATGCATTGCTTTCACAGAGCTTCCTCCTCCTCTCCAAAGTGCAGTGCTTCTGGTTGCAAAGACTTCATCTTTTAGTCAAAGGGTAAAATAAAAACCTCAGAGTGGCATTGGCCAATAGCTTCATGAAGGGGTGCAGCATCCCTTGCATGCCTGATCAAAAGAACTGGGGAGTGCACTGTACTCCGAGATGTCTCTTGAGGGATCTTATGTCAGTGTGGTTGAGGGAAAAGGTGGAGATGGCACTGGGATTTCCTATTGTAGTTCAGGTGAGCATGAGCAAAGAGGTGCTGCTCTTCCTGTAAATTCTAATTTTTCCACCTAGTTTCAGGTCACCTCCATCTTCCTGGGCGCACTGACTGTGTGGTCAGTCAGGAGCCTTGGATTCTGCACCACAATCCTCCTCCTCCAAAAGGCTATACATCATTTGCCTTCGCTACCTGCAAATGGTATCAGATACCTACAGGCATCAGATACTGCTTTTCCTGCTAAACCGTACCATGCTGTTCTGAGGGCCTCTTGCTCTGTTTCTCGCTGGGAATCAGGTGGGTATGGGAGAGGCTGCATTTGTTTCATGTCTGGAGCGGCATGAAGAAATGATTTTTAGCTTGGCAGCCTCATTGGAAAATAATTTAGATTCAGAGGAAAACAAATGTAAATTTTTGGGGGTTTAACTCACGGGGGAGCGGGGAATCAGTCTCATTGTTTTCAGCTGACAAAATGTTCCATGTGATCCAAAATGAAAGGCTGAGCTATGGATGCACGCAAACAAAAGCAAAGAGGGGGTGGATTATGCAACTTCAGGCAGAAGGAACAGTTATTGCTATCCCCATCTTTTATCTCTTATGAAAAGGGCAGTAAGAAAAACCCATCTCCAAAGGCTTTGCAGTCTGGTCAAGGCTTGGTTGGGTTGAAGACCCTGCCTTCAGTCAAGGACTCAGTGTGGGAACTCCCTCTTGGCCAGGAGTCCCAGCCTTTAGATGTCCCAAGCCAGGCTCTTCTCCACTGTTCCTACTTTTCTGCTGAAAATTTTCTCTTGTAAATTAAAGCATCGCTCCCCAGCCTGCTAGATAAGGACATTGTTCCACGATTTGGGGTGTTCATGTTCCCTTCTGTGAGGAAGGGACCATGTACTTTAGGTCAGAAGAGCTCAATCAAAGGGGAGAAAATGAGAGCCAACCTCAAGCCCCCGGTGGGCTCCTCTGTGCCTTGCAGCATATAGCTGTGCTTCAGGCAGTGGGAAGGCTGCATCCTCCTGTGCAGAGTATTTAACCTGGGTATCTTATGCTCTTGGTACTGGATGTAATGATACAAACAGCACTAACTCCTCTTGCAGATTTGTGAAGCTAATAAGCCCTTTTCTTTTTCACAGCTAACATCATTCAGGAAATGCGGTACTAATGTGTGAATAGTTTCTGGGCAACTAAAACCATATTTCCAGAGACTGCATTATTCTCTGGAAAAAATAATGATTGTTCAGGTCTATTCATGAACAGACACTTGCAGAATTAGTTCCATATATCTGGGAAGGAACCATTTCAATCTCTCTTTTGAAACTGAGCAATTGTTGGATATTAAAAAAACTGACCAGGAAAACAGGATGACACTCAATTGGAAGTGCTTGGAATTTACTGAAGAAAATGTTAGACATTGGCACCAGCATCATTGATAATAAGGAAAATGCAGCTTGATTCAGCAGGCTTCTTCCTTAATGCCATTGTATTTGCCAGTGGTTTTTCTTATGCAAAGAGGATGTGCTGCCTGTTATAAAACTGCCTTTGCCTGTGTTATATTGTTGAAGGGAACCCACGTGGACTCTGCTGTGGGACCCATGTTGTACTCCATGAGGCAAAGGCCAGGACACGTGCTTGGTAAAATACAAGCTCCATCCTCAAAGGCTTCCCAAGCAAAGATAGAACCAGTTACAGTAGATGGCAGAAAGACAAATTGGTAGCTTATGATGGGATAAAAGGAAGCAGCTGAGTAAGTGCAGAGACCTCAAATGGCCTCCATTATGGCAAGCTTGGGTGTGTCTGGTCCACAAATCACCTATCTCCTAAGAGAAGTGAGTTGTGGTAGTAGAATATGTCCATTCAGGGGGTCACTAAAATGCAGAGGGTGTGAAAGGAAATTGAGATAAGAAAAAAATTAGGAAATACTTTTAGGACAATTGAACTTGGATAAGAGCATGGGGAGAAGAAGCAGGAGTACACAGTCATGCAGGTGATGCCAGCCAGCACTCCTGCTTCATTTTCCCATAAAGCAAGACCAAAACACCCTATCTGAAGAAGATAGATAGATTTGAAAGGGTAAAAGCATATATTTTGTCTGCCATTGCATAATGTAGTTGTAGGGGGTTCTTTGTTGCAGAATGTTATTCTGCAACATGCAGAATGCAGACAGTGTAGATTGAAAGTGTGATAGACATGGGATTAAATTTAGCCTTGCTGTAACTCAGGGAATGGACCGTGCCTTAATAAAGCATGAATAATAGCATCTGCAGTTGCAATACATAACAGTTGTAATACCTGTGTCTTCAAAGCCCAGCCTGGCCAGGATGAAACTACAAGCGCTATCAATGCTCACATTCAGCACACAAGATAATCAGCCAATAAAGGGGCAGGCCAAGTTATCTCTACCACTATGGCATTTGGGTGAATTAGGAAGGGTTTTGCAGCTTTCCTTCAAACACAGAATCATCTAGGTTTCATAAAGTCCAACATTCGGTATCATTAACTGTTGGTTGGGTAACAGACAATGTGAACAATTACTTTTTTCATAATGAATCAGACCTTTTCTGCATCTTGTTCTCCAGGAACTTCCTGCACAGCTTCTCACGAATGAGTTTCTGAAGCTTTTTTGTCCGAAGGATGTTGTGTTAGGTTGTTTTCTTTCCATGGGTGCCTGGTGGGCAAAGTGGGCTTTGTGCTGTTGCAGGAGAGGGTTTCCTAGAGCACTGACCAAGGAAGTATTGTTTCTTATAATGAACAAGTTGCTAGCAGCCAAAAAAAACATTGCAAAACTAAACAGTGCGTGCTGCACTTCAAGAGGCTGGTCTTGTTTTGACAAGAACCTAAAGGAAATGCTAGCAGAGGGCAAAACAAAGAGAACAAAAAGACTTCATTTCTGACTGAGACGAGGGAGAAGAAGCCAGCCTGCTGGGCAGGTCATGGACCCATGGGTTGTGTGTGCAAAACCTCTCTTTCCTCTAGGATCTTGAGGATAGGATATTGCTCTCTGAGCCCACTGGGACGTGAATTCCTTTGCTCAGTTTGTTAAGTGTTGACCATCCGCATCAGAGATGCCTCATTAAGTGGAAGGTCTGCAATGAAGATTTGGTCATCTGCTCTGGGACCATTCCTGTTCCTTGGCATTTCGTTCTCACTGTGTAGATTATTTGTAGATCATCTTGCCTCACGCTTATGCTTCGGTGCACATGATGGAAACCCAGGCTGCAACACCCAAACACTGACTGTTTTATTCATGGCTTATCAGGGACCACTCTTTTTCTTGTTGTTGCTATAGAAGATCTCAATTATTAGCTGCCTGCAGTCTGCTGGAGGTGGCTCTGCAGAATTAGCTAGATCCCCATCTGGCTATTAAAAGGGACATTCATCCATCTCTGCTCCCTGTCACCTCTGCCACTGCCTGAAGCTACAGGCTTCCCCAAGCCAGACTCCAAGCTAGCATCTTTAGTCCTGATTCTGATGTTTCTAATATATGGGAAGTGCTCAGGATGGGAGGGTAACAAAACGTAGGTGTGTGTGCAGCTATTATTGGGAAAGAAACGAGGAAATACAGAACATGGCTTTCATCATGGTTGGCATATACTGCCGTCATGATGTACCCATTACTACCCTGAAGGATACATCTCACTGAGAAGAAAAGTAACCAGATGGACCAAATTTCTTTAGTGCTAAGGGCTGCATAATGCAGCATTTAATTAGAGGAATACAAACTTCAGCACAGATGAGTCTGAAAAGCAGGAGGGTCATTCATGTAGTAAAGAGCTGGTGATGAGCAGGCTGGAAATGACATAGAAATAGAGGATTTCTAAAGAAATAAAGTAGTTTTAATAGTGTGACAAATTTTACTGACCTGTCACTGGAGACTGGCTTTTTGCCTTTTATTTGATCTTGTACAAAATCAGCTCTTTCAGGTAAGATCGTTTCAGCTCTAGGAAAGGAATTCCAAGCCTTGCTGAGATGACAGACATTAGGACTGAAAATGGTCTTTTTCTTTCACATAAGAATTGAGCTTCATGGAACTATTGATTTCTGAGCATAATGCATCACAAGATACTGGTCTGTGTCCAGAAACTGGCCTGCTGGCTTCCTCTCTCTTATTGTGAAGCAATTCTCCGTCCTGCTTTCTGAACTCTACGCTGAGAGCTGTTGTTATTTCATTGATAGAATTCATCCATGCAACTTGCACCTGACTTGATTTTTACAGCTCTCCCTGCTGATAGCTGTAGTGCTGAGTTTAACTGCAGCATCTCAGCCAGCTCATGATTGGAAAAGGGCTGGAAAGTCTTTCCCTGATTGACAGTTCCAATTCCCTGCTATTACAGACAGGCACGCCATGTCACATTCATCATAAACTCAGTGAGCTCCAGCATCAAAAAGCTTTTAAGGTAACCCTAGTGACTACTTGTTTCAGTAGAAGTTTGTTCTTAACCTCTACCCTCCCCAAAGGAGTTCTGATTATTTGTACACTTCCTTTTGCGCACTGTTTTGTTTTCACAAAGACAGATCATACGATGGGTTCTTATAACTCCTTTTATAAGTCTGACACGTAGTTAATTCTTTGCTGTAGGTGATTAATGCTCTGGCAGAGCACCTGGAGTGGGGTAATATACAGAGTGAAATGGAGAAATCAGAACTGATGTTGATTTGGCCCCAGTACCAACTCAATGGTAAGGCACCTGACTTCTGCTCTGCTTTCTAATGTAACAGTAAAGACTACAGGATGCATCCTGGCATTAGAACGGAATTTAACAACTACCTCATCACCGTAGCATCTCACTACAGAGAGCTGAATTTCTTCCAGAGAGAGCACACACCGATGACTGCAGCACACCACTGTGTTTTGAAGAGCATTTCCAGGCATGGGTGAGCCGGACTTTGAATGCGCTAGTATGCAATAAACAAGTGATCACCAATACTTTATGGTTTTCTCGCTGAGGAAAATTTCTAGAAAGCAGAAAAAATTATCTACAGCCAAGAAAGGTGCAAGTCAGAGGCTGGGAACTTCAGAACTTGCTAGGCCTGTTTTTGTTTTTAGGTTTTGGAAGTGTCCTGGAGATCTCATGCCACCATCACCTGATATTCTTACAACCTTGTAGGGAATGGTACTGATGGGAAATCCACACTGGCTCAGCATTTCAAACATCCTCGAGTTACTTGATGGTTTCTAATTGACCAGCATCCAATTTGTCATAAAAAACTGTGCAACCAACTGCAAACAGCCATTACCAATATTACGTGTTTGGGAGGCGCAAATCATATGCTGTCATTTTCCAGCTTGGTGTTAAGTCAATATCTAAACCAGATGCAGTGGTGGCATGTGGTATTTTTTTTTTTCTAATGAACTACCCAAACAGATTAATGCTTTTGGCCTCCCGGTAATAAGGACACGTGGGAACTCATCAAGAAAATACTCCCCTCATAGAGGCCACGCATGGATCATGAGCTATTCATTAGAGAAGCTTTTGAAACTGTGAGCAATTTCTACTCTCTGGAAGAAACGAAAGGCACATATCAGCACTGGTGACAGGAGGAGAAGGGACCCCTTGTCTCACAGGTGAAGAGGGGCACACTTGGTTCTGCTACATGGTCAACCCCTGCAGAGGAGTTCAGAGGCTGTCTGGATGCATGAGTTCTAACTGTGAAAAAGAGGAAAGTTAGAGAAAAAAAGCATAAAAAATAGTAAGTAAACAATTCCGGGACTTAAATTCAAAAACAGCAACAAAGTAGGCCACCAAAACTGGCACATTTTGGTGAGCAGAACTATATTTTCATAGGAAACACATCTTAGACTTTAGGGGATGATATGAAATAAAAACATTTTTTTATTTCCAGTTGCTGCAATCCAAATGCAATTACATTTTTAGGAGCTAGACACCAAAACTTGGAGCCCAAACCTTAAAACTTTGACTTTGCAATCAGAGTAGTTTGCTGTTGGGCTCCCTAATATGACTCGGCAAAACTTTTAAGTAAAAACTTCAGTGCAAGCTCTGCCAAACTGAACTTGCAGAAACAATGACCATCTGAGGCTGCAAGTCATAAGGCTGCTCTCAGTGTTCAAGAGCTCTTCAGACAACTGTAATTGGGTGGTCACTACAAGGTCATGATGTCTGAGATCGTTTGCAGTCAATACAGAATCCCTTGCAGAGGACCTCGGGGTTACAGCACAAAAGAGACATACTTACTCTCCGATTAGAGGAAGTTTATTTTACTAAGTCAACAGAAAAAATACAAGCACGGAATGACTAGAAAGTCTCAAAGGATCAAGGATAAAATGAACAAACAAATCTGCCCTACCACTCCATGACAGTGCACACGCAGGCAGCAGGGACTTACTGCATTCCTCGGGACATAAAAACCCCAAATGCACGTATGCCAGCACAATCATCAGTGTGAGACAGCTGACCTTTGTACGTCCACCTTTTCTACGGTCTCCAACATGTTTCTCTGTGCTGTCCAGGCACCAGAAGTTTCTTTTCAGCAGATCCCTTGCATATGAGTCCTACTGAACCTTAAATAGAGGCAGGCCCGCCAGTATTTTCATGAACACCAGTGGATGTAAGCAGGCTTCAGAAACTAAGAAGGTGCTTTGCAGAACTGGGCCTGCAATCAGCAAACAAGTGGATCCCCAGTGACATGCACCACTGGGGTAAGTAGATTGATACCTGGAACTTGCCTCCTCTTTTCTTTCCTGAGACGCAACAGCCAGCACTGCCTGCCTGCCAAGCAGAGGAGTAGGGTGGAAGACCCTTTAAAGCACTGCCTGCACTCAACAAATTCCAGACCACATTTCAAAGAATGGAGATGCTCATCTACATCCCACAGGTGTTGCTTATTTCTGTGCCAGAGGCTGAGGAATTACACGTGCATTTCTTCAAAGCCTAGTACAATATCCATAGCATTCCTGCGTTTTGGGGTCAATGATAAGTCTCCAACATACAAGATTTAGTTTTCTTCTTTTTACTCTGTGAGATCTGTCTCAGTAAGGCTCTAGAGAAATAACCTTTACAATCTGTGCTGGTCATGATTAATATGAATGTCTTCTACCAGCATCATTTTTGAGGGAATAGATCAAATGCCAGCTATTTGAAGTCCTACTCCCCTTCCTCCCTGTCTACTTTTCCTTCCCCTGCACTCTCCTCCCCTACAAGAGAGAAACAGGACTGTAGATCTATGATTCATCAAGGATTTTACTGTTGGCCTCCACATATTCACGAGCACTTCTGACTACCTGTATCACTTCCAACGTTTTTGTGCTAAAATCTTCAGCATTTCAACCTATCCAAGGCTTTTTTTTTTTTTTTTGGTTTGTTTGTTTGAACTGTAAACTCTTTCAGTTGAGGATTGTGTACTTCTGCCTTCGTGTTTATACAGTGCTGAAGACAATGGAGTTACTCTTGGTTTGTCATTAGGCACCACCAAAACAAATCTAATGACAACAGCCTGAACTACCTGCTCCCACCCACACCCAGACATGAAGGCTTGTAAAGTATCTCATCATTGCTGACAGTCCCTCTTTAACGTGAAACAATAACCACCTTGAGCACCAGAATTTTAAACATATTTCTCAGAAAAAAATTCATTCACATGATAATATCTGCACACCGTGATCTGCTCAGAGGGAAAAATGTGTTTATGGATGTAGATGAGGAGCACTCTCATAGATGTGAATATGAACAGGCTGTGCCATGCAGGTAATTCTGTTCTGATGTTGTCAGCTCTGGTAACCTTGGGTACCAATGATATCAATTATATCTGCGCTACACATGTAATCCTGGGTACCAAGGTCATCTTTATTAACTTGCATGGAGAAAACCAAGCAGTGGCTTTAGACGACTCTGGGTTTGGCTGCAGTTGCAATGATCCAGGCAAAGGAAAGGACTGCAGGGTTCTGAGAGGTCTGGTATTACCATGGTAAGATCTAGGGGCACTTGCTGCAGTAAAGCTTCATAAATCTGAGTTTGTCACTTTGCTATATTTGGCACCTTTCCTTTAGAACACTGCTGTCTGTTATGAAGGGCACTTGCAGTAAATGGTGAAGGATCTCAGGTACTTCTGCTCCAGGGGAGCTAAGCAGGTGACATGTCAGTCAATGGTCCCTCATTGTCACTGCTATCTCTCATTCCACTAAGCATCAGTTCTGATTTGGTCTCTCCCCAGATGACACGGTGGCTAGATTTAGATGGTGAGTACACATCTTATTTATCATAAGTCCTATAAATAGTCATCACGTCCATGTACAGTATCTTACTGGACTATTTACAGCATGATCCAAAGCCCCTTGAAGCCAATGGAAAGGATTCCACTTACTTTACAGGGCTTCAAATCAGGCCATTACAAACTCCTCTCCTCTAGGACATATGGCCATGCTCTTCCAGGCCTATCACAATGTGCATGGTAAGCCATGATCTGTAATAGGCTTCCATGTGGACCTGTTGATTTTTCCATCTGTGGATAAATCATCTCAATGGAAGAGAGGATAATTAAAGCACCGTATGGAAGCAGGCAGTTAGAAGGGATAGGAACCAGAAGGAGTCTATCTTCTGCTTTGCTGACTATTATAAGACAAAGATTAGAGAGAAAACTCTCTCTAAGGAGATAACTGTTGGGAGGCACCGAGTCCTTTGGCTTGAAGCCTGTTTTCTGTATTGAGATGCACTGTGTGCACCTATTTTCTTTGTTTAGTGTTTGTTATTGTGTCACCTACCTTTAAATGGGAATGACAAGTCCTGAGTGGATGTTTATGTTCACTCCTTCTACATAGCACATGTACCATCAGAATTAGGTTGTGTAAACTTCCTTCAGCGAAACTCTCAGAGCAGATAACACTATACTTCCTACAGCAACAGGGAGGAGGGACAGGTAAATGCCCCAGCTTAAAGGACTGGGTGACAAGCTGTTCTGTCACTCCCTTTCCAGCCCTGGCTCACTGGGACATAGTTTAATGGGCATGGTAGTGATGGGTCATTGGTTCGACTTGATGATCTTAATGGTTTTTTCCAACCTTAATGATTCTATGATGACCTCTGGTAGAAGCCAATGAAGACAGTGTTAATGATACCTGCAGAGTGCCTGATGGCCCTACTAACCCAACAAGATCCAACAGAGTGGTTCCAGCTTGAGGGAAATTGTAATTCAAATATAAATAAAGGAAGTGGTATAGGGAGAATGTTTA
>PPHD01005414.1:0-26455 GCA_002909625.1 Bambusicola thoracicus | reverse complement strand
TAGGAAGCCTTAGAGAATCATTCTTACATGCCTGACTGGAGTGCTAACTGCATTTATGATGATGTGGGAAGAAGGAGATTTCAACTGAATGCCAATTGAATTTTATAAATATAGGATTCTTTTGTCATGAAACCAAATGTATGTATACATACTATTTGTTAATCTAATCAGAAGACGAGCTTAAAACCTATAGATGATGTTAAAGCTCCGTAGCTTGTGTATTTATTTACATTTTAAATTCCATTCATTTATTAACTGAAGATTTTTTTAGTTTAGTGTACAGAGTAATTACATTAAGCATTCTGTTCATTTCCATGGCACTGTAGACATAAGCTGTATCATGAGAATTTTTTGTAGCTTCTTTTGACCACATCTAAATTTTGATAGAAGATGTGGATTTTTGGCCTCTGTCTCAGGGAACAGATTCCATTACCTCTGCACCTTTCTAGCTGATGATTTTGAGCTGAGGAGTGACCTGAGATTCATTGGTAATACTGGCTGTTGGTCTCTGTCAAATATCTGAATAAATGACATGCATTAATGACTCAGTACATATAACGGTACTATAGGAAATACTCTGGGTACAATGCTATACTTATCATCAGAGTTGCTACTTAAAACAAACTAACCAAAACTAACCAACCAAACTAAAAAGACTTCCTCCTTAGCAGAACTATGTAAGAAAACCTTCATGGTCTCGACATACATAGTCACCAGGAGATGTTAATGCAAGTGCTCTACTGCCAACTGAAAGTATTGGGCCTTGTAATGTAGTGCATCAATGTACTCCAGAGTACTTTAAAGAGCTGTACCAAAGGTTTGCCATCAGTAGTAATGAGAGCTGTGGTAATGTGTGAATAGAGGGAAGATCTTTAGGTTAAAGACACAATAGCCTTCTTGTTCTGTAAGGGTGGTGAGACACTGGAACAGGTTGCCCAGAGAGGTTGTGGATGTCCCCTCCCTGGAAGCATTGAAGGCCAGTCTGGATAGGGCTTTGAGCAGCCTGGTCTAGAGGGAGGCGTCCTTGCCTATAGCAGGGGGGTTGGAACTAGGTGATCTTAAACATCTCTTCCAACCCAAACCATTCTGTGGTTCTTCAGACCATTTCCACAGAAGGTGACTGTGCATTTCAGTGCTTGTAATAAAGCAGGATTACATCTCAGCTCTAATAACTGGAGTCACTAGTCAGATTTCAGTCAGTGAAGCAAACAATGATTTATATGTAACTGTATGGTAATGGCAGGGGAGTCCCCCTCCTTGAGGCAACGTAGAGGTATGAAGTTATAAATCTTCAGATCTTGAAAGTTCACCCTGAAGTAAATTGCAGGCTGAGCAGGGCCAAATGCGGGATACTGACAGGCATCGCTTTGTTCTGAGTCAGTTGCTTAAGGCTGTGGTGACAGCCGCTGACTTTGCAAATAGCAGAGCTGGCTGAGGATGTCAGAATATCATGTCTTCATTGCTGGCCTTGCTGCTGAAAAGTATCACCCAGATAAATCTTGTAATGGAAGTAAGTGCACTTACCTCATCTGTGATAGGCACAGCTAGGTTAGGTTAAAACAGCTGATGACCTCGCCAGCTGGACTGATGGGTGTGCTCATGCAAGCTCTTCTGTTAGCTGGGCTATGCAAGCAGTAACCTGCAGCGGGTGGGCTGTGAGCAGCGATCAGAAGTGGTGCCAAGTTCATCCTACACAAGTAGGATCTGAAAGAGGATACAAATACGCAGAAAGTTTGTTCTTACTCATCCTGCTGCCATTATATCGGTATAGTTGTAAGAATACAACTTCCCCTTCCCTGAACACAATTTTTATTAGTACAACTTTGTATACCAGCATAAGGAATTTTATTCTCGTTGCTAGGTCTGTATTTGCCTCATAGTGTTGCTGAAGACATTTTACTGAACCCTTTACTGGAATTGTTTTGTGGCTAGAAAAAACAAGCCTCTAAGTATTCCTGTGATAGCCTGGTGGCATTGCTAAGTAAGGTAAAATGTTAAATCAGAGCATATTTTTTGAGTAGTGTAAACTATTCATAATAAATTGGACATGCTTTTTTTCCCCTCTCACCTTGGCTGCAGAGTACAAATATTTAAAAGCTTCTCAGTCCTTTGCTGACTGTGCATTGCTTTTATTTCTGGCCTCCAATCTGCAAAGAGAGACTCAGAAAAGGAAGTGAAAAATATTTAACAAGTTGAGCTAGTTTTAATTTCTAGCAGAGTTGTTACAACATCTGTCCACGAGCCTGCAGGGAACATAAGTATTGTGAAAAGGAAAGTTTCATGCGTGCTTAGATGCTGTTCTAGGTTTACTAGTTTAATGTCAGCAAATGGAGTGACCTTGTATCCCAAGGCTCGTGACTAGGAACATTCTGCCCTCCAGAATGAGTGTAATTTACAGATATTTTTTCCTATTTCTGTATACTATTTGATTCATTAATACGTATATACATATTTGCTTCCTAGAGTACTTTGTTAAACTGACACAATCTAGATGTATTGCATAACTGTTTCTGAAAATAATACACCTTTTAGAGAGTGGCAGGGGATTTCAAAACCATTTCAGTGTAAAGAGACTGGTTCAGACCCGCATCTTGTTTCAAAAGGAAAATCATCATGAAATGTATTAGCACAATGGAGACTATTACTGTCTTTGTGTCATAAATGAACTCCTCAGGCATTAATGGAAGGTTATAAAGGTAACAACTGATATTTTACGTATATGCTAGAGGATGAAGAAGTACAAATACTATCATGATGAGATTAATATGGCCAGGTGTGGATGCAGTTTATAATGTCAGGGAATGAGCAGCTGTAGTCTTTTTTTTGTTTGTGATGGTGGGTCTGGTAAGTGAAGATTACACATATGGCAGAGTTTCTCTGATATTAGGAGCTGTGTGCTTCTTATAGCTGCAGACTGTCATGCACTTTTGGTTACAGTAATGGTGTCTGCTGAATGAAAATACGCATGTTTCTCTACAGTCTTTAGAGCACTAATTGCAACTGTTCCTGCTTATCTGCTATCTGTTGTTGTCCTCACTGATGAGCATTCCTAATATGACTATATTCCCTAAAGCAATATTTATGGGACTCTTGCACTATTCTGAGGCTGTTTGGGATATCTGATGGAGCAGTTTTCAACAAAAACATGTTTTTAAAAAGCACTGACAACTGACAGAATGTAGGCCCAGTACTTCACTTTGTCTCTGCATCTTGCTGACAGCTTTCTTACATATGCACACAAAAGAATGCCGTTCATCCTGGGGGGTACAGGGACAGGAAGAAAGGTGAAAACAGTAGAGCCAACGATAGAAAAAAAGGATAGCAAACGGAAACCCCACTAAGAAAAACTAAGAATTGTCACTTCAAAAAGCAGTTGAGTATTTAACTTCTAAATATATTACTTTCCCCACCTTTCTCAGGTCAAATTGGCAAGTTCTATTGTGTTCCTCATTATAGTATATGATGAATACTATGGCAAAGTTTCTAAGGAGTGGAGGGCAAGTTTTTTATGTGGGCTCCTTCTCAGAGAAGGAGCAAAAGAAATTCTCAATAGCAACTCCAGGAGCAGCTCTTCTTTATGTCTGAAAACAAGAGATACCTGGAGACTAGTTTAAGGTCAGATTTAAATGCCATATTGACTGAGGAGACTTTAAAAGGGTTGTCTTCTCCCACTGCCCATCCAGGAGAGAGTTTTACAAAGTCATTGTTTTCACAAGAGGTTAATGACATGTGTGGTAGAATTGGTAGAACCATGAGACAGGCATCAGGCATGCATCCAAAATTGACCATAGCTATTGCACAAAACAATGCAAGTTGCTGCATCTCCACCTGAAAAAAATTAAAAAAAGGAAAAAAGACAAACAGAAAGGGAGTTGTATATATTACACTTCCTGTTGGTTTCCTCACACAGCATTTGTAATTCTGTAGTCACATTTTCTCATTTAGTAAATGAACTCCATGCATAAAGATTCCCCATACTGGTTGCAGAACAAGAAGGGGGTAGAGTATACAGTAGGATGTCATAGGGAGATATATGACCTGTGTAGGTTTTGGGGACATTCCTTGGTTAAGGGGAGATTGAGAGCAGAATAATACCACCTCTGAGATACAGAGCTCAGTTTGTGCAGTGGCTGCTGAATGGCACTGAGTCTGCGTCACTTATCTATGGTGCAACTACTGGCTGATTCACGTTTGTAGAAATATTTCTTTGGCCTAAACCAACAGTGGATGGATCTTAGAAAGGCATCTTTTCCCTTTCGTTTCTTAAAAGGAGTAGCCATTGTGAAGAGCAGTTTCTTAGGTCTGTAACATTCCAGGCATTGTGAAATACAGTGTGGATTCAAGCATACAACATTCAGGTCACTCATTTCACAAGCGATCAGACTGCTGAGGGAGAGCAGGAGAGAAGCCTGTAGCAAAACTAGCCAGTGTGAATTCCTCTCGGCTACAGGGCAATCTTGTCCGGCATGCTGCCAGTCAGCAGCTGGGAACACTACTGCTGAAGTGAGAGGTCCACTTTCCTTTCAAGTGGCCCGGTGTAAGTGACAGGAAGCTTGTAGGTGTCAAAATCCAGCATTTTCAGGTCTTCCTACTCAAACATAGAACTCTTACGCAAGACGAAATCAGGCCATCTAGAGGCAATAAAACTAAATAGGGAAAATGTTGGGCAATACCTGCTGACATCACTGTCACTGGAGGTAGACCATATGGGACTGCCGTTGGCTGAAGTATGTAAACTTTACTGGACTGTGGCATGTGGTGAAGGTTAAGGTTCAGTCACGCTGGAACCCAAGCAAAAGGCCTCCCGAGGGGAGTTCGCCTCTGTGGTGTTCAGTGCCCAAAAAGAACTGAAAAGGCAGAAGTTCTCTCACGGTGGGAATGACCAGGTTGGTGAGGTAGTCACCAGGCTGACCCTGGAGGTGGCTCTGGGATCTTCAGAAGAACCAGAGCCTCGCTGGAAAGAGGAAGCAGTGATAGACTTGCTGCAGCTTCAAGCCTGTAACAGGACATCTGGTGGAAGGGGCTGAAAAACTCTGACATGAGTAGGAAGATGAGGGAAAAGTGTTAAGGTAGAAGTTCCCCAAGTTTCTGACTAGTGGAGGACTGTTAGCCTTATTCTTTGGCAGTGCCACTGAGCTGTTTCATCAAACCTTTAAGAGAGACGCTGTTGAAAACAGTGTTTTTAACAGAGTTTTGCAGGCCAGCCTTAGAGTATTTCGGCTGGCCTCGTGGACCATACTTTGGGAGTGCTTTCTTAAGGGGAATTCTGGTCTACTTATTCTAATAAAGTTCTCAATTCATCGTCAGAAGACTGAAACTCTTCTGGGGATTCTGCACTATTGTCATTTGACATGGTGGCTGTCGGGGTTTGTGGATGGTTTAGAGGCATAGGAGGTTATTGGCCTATCACAGATTCCCTGGGAGCTGCTGTGTACCATGGGGGGCCTTACAGCCTATTCTCTCTTGCAGAAGGGACATGCTCTGCCACCCCCAAGGAACAATAATGTTCAGACAAAGAACATTTTTTCCAGATCTCTTTTGCAAACATGGAACTGAGCATGGAACCCTTTCTGAGCCAGGAGGAAGCTGCAGAATTTCACGCATTTGCTCTGCCTTCAAGCCAGGATGAATACTGGGCAGAGGCTTCTTTGTAGGTAGATGTTTTGGGTCCATCTGAATGCAGATAGTTCTTGTTACTCCAGAAAAAGAGCTGTTGAACCTTAGACAGAAGGTTTTTTATCCCTGTCATTAAAAACAGCTCCACTAAATAATGGGGTAATGAGATGTAAAGGCCAAAATATACTAAGAAAAGCAGAATGGAGTGCTCTGAAGCCATAGGAGGATGCTTGGTTCCTGAATAGCTATGCTAATGTTGATGCAATTCCAGGATTGCTACCATACATCTGAGATCAGTTTGATGTGGAATATGTAGGGGAAAACCACTTCTTGTGCAGTGTCTTTTTAGGGGTTGGTCAAATGAAACATAGTGGGTAAACAGAACAGTTCACTACAACCAAAAAGATTAGGTTCTCTACCCTTCTCTCCCTTTCTCTTTCCGTCATAACTTTGTATTTTCTCTAATGCCTGAACCTCTCCAGCAACTGATTTATTCACTGAAATGGCAGACCATTTATGCCATTTATGTTATGGATCGTTTTCTGCCATTTCTCTGAATTGAATTGAGCCATAGAGGTGGCTGATGCTACAGCCATAAAATATGATAGTAGATGATGTGGCTGTGAGCAGGGGAAGAGGAAGAGAGGTGGGGCATAGAAGGAAAGAAGCAAGGGAAGAAAAAAGGAGCAGATGGATCTCATACTTTCAACTGCAGAGACCCATTAGTTTGGCTTATCTACTCGTCAAACTGAAAGCTGTGGCTTTATGCCACTTAAAGCACTTTTTTTCCTATTCAAACTTAATTCATTTCTGATAAACTGCATTTTTAGCTCTTCCCATGCCTGAATTTTCATGAGCTTTGCTGAATTTTCTGACTTAGATGTTGGTCTTCTCCTGTTTAATTCATTAACTATTCCCCCTGCAATTCATTATTTTCACATGATTTCATCTCTAACAAAATATAACAAAAGATAGATAAGTAGAAGTCAGACAGCAACAGAATACCGAGTGTGAGCCATGTGGGATTCAGATATTGTAGCTGGCAGCAAACTTCACTGCTTTTACTACAAGCAGTTATTTCTCTGGACATTAAGACCAGTAGTGCAAGAGGACATTGGCTATAAATACGAAGGTCTTTAGAAGTAATGACTAAATGGGGAAAGGCAGGTCAGGTATCAACCAACAATTTTACTCTCAATCCTATGACAGTTATACGCTGGTAGTTAAACATAGGCACATTCTCTATTAGTTAAGGCCAGAGAGAGTCATATTTTTGGGCCAAGAGAAGCCAAGTCATTTTATTTTGAAAGTCTGATTTCTTTTGGACAAATTGCCTTGGGTGACTGATATCTTCAGCATTCATTTGACCAGACCAAAACCTGCTCCCTTCACTCAAGACCATAAGCTATTCTTTGCTGCTGAAGACCCTTCTCTCTGTGACAGAGCCACGGGAAGAGCTGGGTTTGAAATTTCAGAGCATTGCAATCCCTGTGTACTGTTTGTATAAAAATTGTCTCCTTCAGATGATGACGGAATCCACCAACGTGCCAACTCACACCTACTCTAGCTCTTTGGATGGGGCTGGGCTCTGTGATTTTGTCTTTATATTGTTGTTTCTTACAAGTAGAGGTAAATGAAATACTTCAGTAAGAAGTGCAGCAGCTGGCAGTGAGAGTGGACCTGAGGCACAGAAGGGGCTGAAGCACCGTGGGGTGGTAGCACTGAATGTGCAGACTGCAGTCTTAGACCCCAGCCCCAGGGAGCAGGGGCTGAAGGGGTAAATAGGAAATGCTGTTATTGGGTGCATATGGGTATGAGGGGCATAAAACCAAGGGATGGTGAGGAACACAGTGAGTTGCAACATGCTTGTCTGTTGGTGTGCTGTGACGGGATGGAAGGGTTCCACATTTCTGCCACTTACACTCTGTTGTCATATTGGCTGGTTTGCAGGCATATATCAGAACACTCATTTAAATTTTTTTAGTTATATCTGAAATCTGCTCTAGAGAAATTTGTAAGTCCTTCAGCATAGGCTTTTTCTTCCTTTGTCTTTGTAAAAGCAAAGCTCAGCCCCCAACCTTTCACATTTCCTAACTGATTTTGTATTGAGATGTTTATTACATCCTTCTTGCTCGAGGAGAATCCCATTTGTCTTGAGCATACAGTATTTTCTTCTGTTTCCTGTGAAAAGCTGTTCTTCTCAGTAGGCTGTGCTTCAAAGATATGTGCTCTAAAACGCAGGCTCAACAAAAGCCATGCAGTTCACTCTCTTTTATCTGCTTTAAGCAATCACGTAGTAAGAGCTCTCCTAAAACAAATAAACACTGCATTCTAAATGCTGAGTACCTTTATCAAGGTGCAAATGGGAAAATGTGTTTTAAAAGAAATCAAGTTAGCGATCTTTTAAACCTAATTTTTAAGCATTTTAAATTTACAGCTCAAGTTAAGTGGTAGGGCTGGAAAGGGAGGGTAAGGAAAAGTGTCTCCTCTTTCTCTCTTTTCAGCTTGTTTTGTCTGTCCATGTGCCAGCACAGTGTGGTATTAGTTTCTCTCTTTTCCTAAGAGTTTATACGGACGCGCACCCGTTTTATTTCTGTGACTATTACATAATGGCAGGAGGGGAGGTGAAACCTGTCAGAAAAGTGGAGGGTCCATAGTGATCCACAGGAAATATCCCATGGGATGTGGAATTCGCCCCATTTAAAATCTAAAGATTGGGTAAAATTCAGTGTTACATAGATAGCTTTGCAGAGAGAGCTGCAACAGCCCGTACATCCACGAGCTGCTCTGAGGGTGGCTTTGGAGCATGAGGAACAACTTCTGGCTCACAACAGGAGTAGATTTAGGACTTCTGACTCCAGCAGCACACACCCCCTTCTCTTCGTGTATCCTGGGTAACACACAACCGGGGGAACGGAGTAATGATTCTCTAAATATCTGATCAATCACAGGAAATAGCTGGCACACAGTCGCTGCTAATCTTCAATCTGAGATTGGTTGCATGGGAGAATTTTCTTACTTCTTCTCTCCATGGTTATAATCTGGCCGTGAGTTTTTTTTGTTTTTTTTTTACTTGAGATAACATCTGATAAGAGATTAAGGACGTGATAAGAAGCTGTTTTATATGAAATTTAAGAGGCCATTAACATTCCATTGAATTGTAAAATTGTCAAGCTAAAAACAGCTCTCCTGGTGTTCTGCACAGATGCAATAGCAGATCACTGAGTCACAGGAAATGATTCAGTCAACATTTCTAAACTTTCAATGTGTGTTTTATGGAAGAAACTTGATGTAAATGTTTAGACAGTTATGGTTTTGGAGATAAATATTGCAATTTTATGGAGTTTGGGGTCTGACGTACCAGAATTGTGATGCATAGTTGTCAATTCACTGAACATCTAAAGCTGTTCGATCATTGTATCCAGTTCCAGTGTGGGACGTACTTTCTTTGGCTAATGAAATACAGTGTTGTATTTGTGTATAACAGATTACACATCAGAAAGTCCAAGCAGGATTAATGAGCTGGGCTTCCCTCTGCACTGCTGCAGAGTGCAGGGAGAACTCGTACAGACCTCCACACAGTTCCCCTGAGCTTCTTGTCACCCTGTAAATAGAGTGCTTCAGTGATACGACCTCTCACAGCAGGTTATCCTCAGCCCTAAATGACCTCGCTGGGTAAACTGCTTCTGAAGGGTAAGTTAAAATGTTTCCTCTCTCATTTTAATTGCATTAATTGCAACGGCTGGGGTGCTGAAAACTCAGAATTCATTTCTTCTGATGTCAGTTTCTTGCAGCTAAAGTGTTTCCAGTATTTTTCAGTTATTTTATGTCAGTAGGATTTTTTTGAATGCTTTCCTTAGTGAGAAGTTGAATATACCTTCAGTGTGCTATGTCTTAAAGGACATGTAATCAGTGTTACAATTACTGTACAAAACTGTTGTTCCTAGGTGTGTTCTTGTGAATCTGAAGCAGCTCATGTAGGTTCTCTGGATTTACAGTGATTCACCTGAAAACATTCTAGGCCTAAATATTAATATCCATGATTACACTAGCGGCGAGACAGGAACTTGAAGTTCTCAGTATTTGTTGTCATTAAGTATCCCATAGCAGTACACTTAAAAAAGACCTGCCAGCACCAACGCACCAAACCAATTCCAGCTTCAGCCATGTCATTTTAAATGCACCCAGCTTGTCCTTAGAGAAAAATAATCACCTGAGACAGTTTCTGCAGGTGAATAATTGTCTTTTTCGTATGCTAGGTCTAGAGAAAACTGAATCTAGGGTATGGGCATGGATGAGGAATTTCCTGTTTCCTCCTTTTCATTACAGAATTGTGGTAAGACCATCCACCCCAATCTGCTATGTTTTGTTGCTAGGAGCGAGCTTTAAAAAAAAATCATAGAGTCACAAGGTTGGAAAGGACCTACAAGATCATCTAGTCCAACTGTCCTCCCATTACTCTTGCTACCACAAGCCACTAAGCCGTATGTCATAAAGAAGAACCATTTGTTGTTTTGGAGGTAATAGAGACTAAACACGTGGCACCTGTGTAGTCCAGTTTGAAATACAAATAATAACAGTTTTTCTCCCCACTTCTCCCGGGGACATCAGAATATGAACCTATTTTTTGTTTATGCTAGAGTTCATCCACCTTTCCTTTTCTACTCTGCTGCTGATGTGTGAGAATCAATATTTGGACCTGAGCCAGTGGAAAACCAGCAGGAAGTCCAATATTTCTAGTTGCAACAGGTGAGGACAGGCATGTCAACACCAGCAGTGCCATTATGGTTCTAGATTTCCACCCAGAGGTGGACTGGGCTAGCCCAAAATGAAAAGAGAGATCCCTCTCAGTGTCACAGCAGTGCTGGACACTTGGGATGTATCAGTCTCTCTGAAGAGCGCAGGGTGTGTGTTGGCCAAGGAGTTTGGTTCAGCCCAACCAATGCTGTTTTGGGTGCGGGTGCTGCCAGGCCCCTCTATGAGGTGAAGCCAGGGCTGCCCCATTCTGGACACAGCTAGTACCAGTCAACCCCAACGGCCCCACAGCGGGCACAGCCAGGCCTTGCTGCCAAAGTGACAGCACCCTGGGGAATATGTGTATAAAAGAGGGCAAAAATGCTGTAGGAATGTGAGGAGTGAGGCAAAGAGAGACATGAGAAGTGGCCCTACAGCCACCAAGGTCAGTGCAGGAGGAGGGCAGGAGATACTCCAGTTATGGAGCATATGCTCCCTGCAACCCAGGACAGGGCCACGGAGGAGCAGGCTGTCCCTCTGCAGCCCATGGGCACCGCATGGAGCAGATCTGCTTGTGCAGCCATGGAGGTGCCCATATTGGAGCAGGGGAAAAGTGTGAGGAGGAAGGAGTGACAGAGGGGAGCTATTATGGATTGATGGCAGCACCCATTCCCTGTCCTGCTGTGCTGTTTAGAGAGGTAAGGTTGAGAGTGAAGGAATCAAGCTGAGTATGGGAAGAAGGAGGTGGTGGTGGGAAGATGCTTTTAGTTTCTGTCTTTGTTTCTTGCCATCCTACTCTATTTTTAATTGGCAATAAATTGAATTATTTTTCCCCAAGCTGAGTTTGTTTTACCCATGATGGTAATGAGTGAGTGCTCTCCCTGCCTTTGTCTTGACCCATTTTCTCCCGCTGTCCTGATGAGGAGGGGGAGTGAGAGTAGCTGGGTGGGCTGGCAGCTGCCCAAGGTCTGCCCATCGCCACTGTGTCTTATTATCTGTGCTAACTGTGGATATTTTAATTCGTCCAAATACCTGCTGTGTAATTTTGATGATGAGATCTTTGATGTCAGACTGTTTTCAAGGGAAATGTAAAAAGAATCAGAGAAGGGAAGCAGACATAGTGTTGAATAGATACTCAAATGGCAAACTGAACACAAGTAGCTTTCACTAAAAATTGTCTTGAAAGGATTGTAATGACAATGTTTCTTGATTTTTTTTTTTTATCTCGAGGGTGAATTTTAAGTAAAAGGCAATAAACAGTTTAAAAATCACAATGTCAGTGACGTAACAGTAAAATCAAAGCTTCAAGAATGAAAATAAGTTTCCTTTGTTCAGCAGCCTGTAATAGTTAGCTTTGAAATTTCAGTCCTGAATCTTTTGCATTTCCTTTTTAAAAGTAAATGCTACTTCAGCCATTTGGATTTGGATTTGGTCTCCTTGAAGGGACAGAGAAATATATCTTTATGGGGCTTACAGCGTATATCCTTCTGTTGTAACTTATAACATCTTTTTTCTGAAAACCATTGCATTGTTTGTGAAGTTTCCCAGGCAGCAGGTGGTCAGAAATTTATTATTTTTTTTTAACAACAAAACCAAAATCTCCTTTGTAGTCACTGAAATATGTAATGAATGGAAACTTAATGAACCTGCTATTAGTATTTTTTTGAGTTTCCTCTTTTATCTTCAAATCCTTTTAAATACACCTGTTTCTAAATAACATTCACTTTTCCTGGAGAGTTGGCTTAAAGTAAATAATTTAAGGATTGTTATAACTAAGTTTTAATAGTGAAATTATTGAAAATATGTACATACAGAGAGTACTGTGACCTGTGGTTTACCAGACTAGCTAAAGAGACCACAAGTTGATTTATTTTGGTGTATGATTTGCTCTGTAAATTTTTACGTAAGGTCTATTGAAGCCAAAGTAGTTACAGCAGTAAATCTAAAATATATATAAGGCAAATGGAAGATGGTGAAAAAATAATTCATAATGACAAACAAGACAGGCTACTTTATCTCTCTTTATTGTCTAACAGATTTTAAATGTACCCAGTATTGTGTAACCCATCTTTTTAAGCTGATTTGTTGTAAGATGACTCTGCAATAGTAGAGCTAAACAGAAAGGAGAAAAATGTCAAACTACAGTTTCAAAACCATCTACGGAGTTATCTGTAGTAATGAAGTGACTGGAAATTCAGTAAGGATGAATGCCAAGTCCTGCATATGGGAAGTAAAGGATATTTAGGTTGGAAATTAGGAAGAATTTCATCTCATAAAGAGCGGTGAGGCAGTGGCACAGGCTGCCCAGGGAGAAGGTGGAGTCACCATCTCTGGAGGTGTTCAAGAACCATGTGGATGTGGCACCGAGTAACATGGTCTGAAGTGGTTATGGGTATGAAGTGATGATTGGTTGATGGTCTTATTGGTCTTTCCAACCTTCCTAATTCTATGATTGTATGAAAGACCTTGTGCAAGAGTGCAGACTGGGGGCAGAGCAGCTCTGTGGAGAGGACCTGCTGGGCAGCGGGCTGGACAGAATCCAGAGTGTGTCCTGGCAGCACAGCTGGCTCCTGGACAGGCACTTTTTAGATCATGTTTGCATACTGTGTTCAGTTTTGGGCCATCAAAAGCAAGAAAAAAGGTGGTAAGCTGGAGTGAGTTTGGTGTGGAGGGCCAAAGCCAGGGGGCTGGAGGGAGGCTGACAGAGCAGGACTTGCTTAGCCTTGGGAAGAGAGAGCCTTGGGGGGCCTTAACAGCAGCATTCCTGTGGCTGCGACAAGGTCATCAGAAAGATGGAGTCTGGCACTTCTCAATGGAGTGCAGCATGGGAGAAACAGAGGGAACAAGCAGATGTTGATGCTGGATTGGTTTGCACCGGGGACAAGGAGAAATCTTTTCACCATGAGGACGCTCATACTAGAACAGGTTCTTCAGAGGAGGTTGTGTATTCTCCATCCTTGGATTGTTGAGACTAGATGGATTAAAACCCTAAATAACCTTATGGCTTGTTCTACTTTGAGCAGGACATTGGACTCAATGACCTCTTTAAATCCCCTCTCACCTGAATTTCCCTGTGATTCTATGTGATTTTATTATTGCTGTTTTTTTTCTTTTCTGTGAGAAGATGAAAGACTGTTGAAAAAGTGTCATTTGCAGAGTTCACATTCAGTCTCATTTCTGTCTTAAAGACTTTTCACTTGTGTGACTTTTGAGTTGATATACATGAAAAAGTTGTTTAATGCAGAAGACTTCAAAATTCTCGATTCTATGATCTCAAGACATTTAGATTATAACATTTTTCCTCAAGTGAAAGTAACTCCCTGCTTATTTTGGCAAATAGTTGTTCTTCTCCTTTGTTTTAATTGGGGATTGAAGGCATGAAGTGTGCCTTCTTTATAAAATAAAAGCTTATTTTACAAATTAAGGATGTAATTTGAAAACAAAAGACAGTTTTTGAGTTGAAGAGATTACTTGCATTCAACTGCTATTCATTACCTGTTTTCAATTTATGCTTTGGCTGTTTGCAAAGACCTAAGAGTATATTCCTAAGCTCAGCGTCAGATGCAGTAATTTCATTTTCTGATTTGAAAGTTAAGTTCTCGAACAGACCTTACAATAGGCTCAAGTGAGCTAAAAATAAACTCCAGGCAATTCGTATTAACTGGGTAATAACAGGCAACAGCAAAAAGCTATGATGAAAACAGGAAGTTCGTTACACAAGCTGCCTTTTCCAGATAGGTATGAATTCTTTAAGGCTTAACTAAAATAATAATCCCTCAAAGTTTTTAATAAAAGCAGAGAGTTGCCTATTGTTCATAGCTCAGTGCTGAGACGAAAAACATGCACCCCAGTACATTGTGAAAGATTTGCTGTGTTCTGGGAAACAACTCTATTTCCATTTAGTTATTGGTAACCCTGATTTCAGTTTTAAGTCACTGTGGATTTGACTCTGCACAAGGCTGAGCATCTGAGCCCTATCTGGCAAAGCTGCATAACATCATTCAGTCTATGGTATGCTGAGATTGAAATGTGGAAGTGGCCCTTGATTGACTGGTGTTCTGGGCTCTTCTTGATGCTGAAGCTATCCTCAGCACCTCCCACGAGATTCAGTCCCCCTCTGAAGCCACAGTTCCTTCTTCATTCTCTTGGCCAGCAGAGGTAATGCTTGTCCTTAGAAGTGATGAGTGATGGAAAAGCGTTGTCTTGGCCATTCCTAAAGATGTTTTGCTACTTTTTCATTCCTGTGTCTAAAAGATGTTAAAAGAAATCCCCCTAAAGGCCTAGGGCTCAGAAGACAGAAGTCAAAATGCAGTAAGTCATGAAGGAGAACAGCATCCCCATCTCAGCATCTTGGATGTGCCTAACTGGGAAGAGATAGGAGCCAGAAACGCGCTTCTCCTGCAGTAGGCTGCTTTGTTGGTTAGTGGCCAGCAGAGAGAGGGAGGTGATTGTCCCCCTCCACTCAGCTCTTGTGAGGCCCCATCTGGAGTACTGTGTCCAGGCCTGGGGCCCCCAGCACAGGAAGGATGAGAAGCTGTTGGAGTGGGTTCAGAGAAGGGTCATGAAGATGATCAGAGAGCTGGAGCACCTCTCCTATGAAGACAGGCTGAGGGGCTGGGCTTGTTCAGTCTGAAGAAGAGAAGGCTCTGGAGAGACCACATTGCAGCCTTCCTTGAGGGAGGAACTTAGAAGAGGGAAGGGGACCAAGAGTAGGGAATTCCATTTTTTTCCAAGGAAAGGAAGAAATCCAAGATTAAATTAAGTCAAATGCTGAAGTTAATTTAACTTCGTGTTTCACTTTTTCCAATCTGTGCCTCACGACCCACAGTGCTGTCAATCCCTTCCTAACACTGCGCATTAGGCAGCGAGGTTGCAGTCTTAAATGTACCGAGTGGTGTCCCTAGGTACTGAAGAAATGTCATCCCATTGAGACCCAGTAGATCCAATTTTGCTCTCCAAAATCTCACTTCCTTCGTGTCAGTGGTATTTGTTTGAGAACAGGATGCCGATTCAAGCTTTATGTTGAAATGATTGCATGAACTTAATTTACTTTGTTATGAACAATCATGTTATTGAGCGAGCAGACTTTTAAAGTAGTTATTATTAAGGGAAGTCTTAGTCTATGTTGAAATCTCATGCTGGTCTTACGGATGGTAATCAGCAAGATCTACCTTGAAGCTTTGGTCTGTTGGCTGTTCCGTTGCCCACCCAAGAGGCGTAAAGAAGGTCCTCATTTTCCCAGCCACTTGTTCTGCTTGTGAAGGGGTAAAGTGTAGTTGTGTGCACAAATAACCTACCCATGCCACTTCCCATTGCCTGCATCAAACTGAGTACACCAGTACAGTTTTGTCATATGTTTGCATGACAAAAGAAATGTCAGTGTGTATTTCTCCTGCCAAATGAAATCATGTTAGACTTTTATGTTTGCTCTGATTTGGGCGCTTTTTATCTAATGCTGCCCATCCAATAAAATGACCTCAAATTAAGATGTTTGAAAGTCAGAATTGACTATTTCCACTAAGCAGGATAGAACACAGTCAGATTATTAAATAATGGCAATGTTGATTTACTGTTAACAAATTCTTCATAGAGTCTAAACACATTAGACAGTCTGTGCAGATGATACTGGTGTAAACCCATGGATAAATGGTAGCCATTATGACCTTATCACACAATTCCGGTTCTCAAACTGGAAAAAGCTGGTATTTCTTATATAGTTAAATGACTACCTGGTCTGAAAAGGTCCCCTATCGTGTTTCAGAATACATTACTTTAATAATTATTTGTTATATATGACTGGAGAATGATTCTTTGTACACCTATGATATGGTTTCCTGTGAAATCTCTTCAGATTTAAAAATTGGAAGTAATGTAATTCTCTACTTGACTATGTTCAGCTTATGGATGACAAGGAGAGCTTCCACATTTAGAGTCATAGAATCTAGTCCAACTGTCAGCCCACCCCCACCATGCCCACTAACCCTGAGTGCCACATACACACGATTCTTGAACACCTTCAGAGACAGTGACCCCACCACCCTCCTGGGCAGCCTGTGCCACTGCAGCACTGCTCTTTTGGAGAAGAAATTTCTCCTAATATCCAACCTGAGAACCAACCAAGTTCTGCCCCAGTATTTCCAGCTGAGTTGGAAAGTCCTTTTTTTTCCCAAGCTTTGGAAACCTCCTCTTATATTCTCTACTTTTGCATTCTGCAGTGCAAATTGTTGTAGTTATTCTATTCCAAACACTAAATTCTAGTGTTTATCTAATCTAATATTATGTCAAGTAATTCAATTTCACAGACTAATTAAAGTTTTCCCTACCATTGAACTTCAGTGTTAATCATTTAATGTTTTTCCGTGATATTTGTGTAATATACTCTTGTGTCTTTCTAAATGATTCTACTAAGGAATGAATGTAAAGTTTAGACATTTTAAATATTGGTTGTAGATGTAATATTAACTTTGCTGTCATTTAGCCAGCGCTCTGTAAGTATTTCTCTTTCCTTCTTTTCTTTTAGTTTAGCAGCCTCTAATTGTTTCTGTAGCTTTTCTCTGAACTTAATCCAATTTGTCTACATTTTTTTTTCCTGATAATTAGTTAGATGCTGATAGTATAAAAACATTAGAACAAATTCCACCTGTTATGTGTAGAACCATCCCCTTTTATTTCTTCAAACCTGTTTCCTGCTAGCTTTCATCAATGGATCCTACTTCTTGTGTCTGAAAAAACAGCAAGCACTTGATGTCTAGCTGCCTTCTCTACACCACATGTAGTGTGATCATTTCGTGTTCCATAACTCTCTTACAGTTCATTTCTTTTCATTTCCACAATTATTTACTCCGTTATCTTTGTATAGGAAAGATTTTGTTCTGCCAGTGGATGCAGGGACGGTCTATGTTCTGTTCTTCCTAAGTAGAACTGCTTTTATTTTTTCTCTAAGATTGTATTTATTTTGTTATAAATTCTCTACCTAAATCTATGACCGTCTACAACGCTTACCACATATCTGTGAGCACGTATGCAACTAATCTGTTAAAATAACACTAGTATAACAAAGTAAAGAGCTCAAAGGGAAAGTGGAGTTGCAGGATCAAGAGTGTTTAGTGGCCTGGTCTGCATGTAGATGCTTTTATTTCCATGAACTGTGTCAGGCAAGAAGTCATAGGAAAAACTAGGATTTAGACCAAATGGTTTTCATCTTCCAAGCTCTGAATGCTACATCTCACAAGTCGTTCTTCAAACATTAGGGAAACAAGGGAGGAAAGGTATAAGTGAAGTTTGTCACTTCGGTAGAAGGAAGAGTTTGAACTTATTATTTTCATGTGTAGTTTCGTATTTTCTGCGATCTGTACTATATGAACACATAGTAATTATATCTGTGTTGATTTTTGGGGTTGTCCTGAAGTTGTCTACAGAACCAGTGCTGGTCTCTGTTGGCAGTGAGCTGCAAGGGTGGCTTGATGTGAGGGAAGGTGGATTCATGCACAATGCACAGAGCTCTCCCATACAATGAATGTCACGTTGAACTGGCAATGCGTAACCACTTTGTGTGTTCCCCATTTACTAACATACATAGGTGATACCATACCTAGCACACTTAATCTGCTCAATAAATCTTGGACAATTTTAAAATAAACCTTTCCTTTTCTTACCAAGAGGAATGCTTATTGTCAGATGGACTATGCTATGAATGAGACACATTTTGTTGTTCTTTCTCCTCGCTGGACCTCCTGTTTCTCATTCTGAATTTGGCCATTCCGTGGCAATTATATGCCTGGTCTGTGCATGACTGCACGTGGTTACACATCAGTTTCACAGAGCTGCTCTTGCCCTCAAAGCAATGCCTGTAGGTGCTTCATGCCCTCTTGCCTTCTTTCCCCTGTGAAACTGTGCTGCAACTGCTGGAAAGAGCCGCAATGCAAGAGGAATGGGGAAGAGCAAAACCAAGTGGCAAGAATATTTCTCTATTTATTTTGTGAACTTTTCATTAACAAGAGTTTGATTTCTGTAAATTGTTTTCAGCAATGGAGATTTTGGCCATACTAAATAGTTTATGTAATTTTTCATTGTTCATGGTTCTGCTACAACAAAAGAACTTGATCTTTTGGCATTCAATAATATTTTTGCTTTGATCCTGTAACTAGTTGATGCTAGCCACAAAATGAGTTTAATTTTGTTATGAATGCACTTGGGATATGTAGCATTTGTTTTCACCTCATCAAAACTTAACCCAAATAAACAATTACATGATTACACTACTGTCAAACAGTATTTGGCAATTATTTTGCTGAATGATTCAGGAAGGTGTCTAACAGTCTTCCTTGACTGCATATAGGAACAGCTGTGAGTTTATGAAAATGGGATTGGAATTGCAAACCAAACAGCAGGGCCATAGAAACTATAGCCTTTCATTATTATTTGGGTTTGATTGGAAAACAATACATAATAGATAAGAGGAGAATAATAGGCCCAGTAGTTCCTATCAGAGAGGCTAAGATGGTGACTGGGCAAGACTTTTTGCTTTGAGCTTTACATTTCACCTTGATTCTGCTTCATGTTAGTGTATTAGCATACGTAGCTGGTGCTTTACAGCATCCTTGAATGGATTCAGCCTACTGTGGAATAAAAGAAATTGATTAATTGATGTGTGTTTCTCTACTTGAGGCCACTCATGTACTGTGATTGCAAAGGGAGAGAAAAAAGTCAACCATAGCTGTGTATAACCAGAATTAATAAAAATCAGGTCTTGAACTTTTTCTTGACCAACGAAGAAAAGAGAGATTACTTGAAAACACAGACATCCTGGGAGTACAGGTGAACAAACAGGTATGTAAGCAAAAAATGCATTATTTTTTGAAAAGAACAATCAATTCTACCCAACTGAGCACACAACCCACAGATCAATTTATGAAGAAAATTTATCTGACCATTTCTATTGATCTTGATAGGAGGTGTGCAATAGGTAATGTTACTGGAATGTAAGGGTCAACAAAGTGTGGGATAGAGTTGAGAGAAAGTATTTGCTAAGGAGAGATGATAATTACCTCAGTGTTTTTACTATGGTTAGACTGAATTTTAAAATATCAAACCATTATCTCTTCTCAGTTTATATGTCTTTACCAATTTTAAGAACCAGCCAATATCAATTTTTATAAATTATAGGTAGATAATAGCATAATAGATTATTTTCTGGAAAGATATGTAATATCATGTAGATGTTATTAGGTGATGGTTTTAGTTTCATTAGTATGGTGATATATATTATTTTTATGATTATTATTGTTATTATTATGATGTTTTTGTTGGTGGTGTTATCTCGGATTTTTGAAAGATCTCCAGAAAAATATTGAAGCTGGATTTAGGTGCTAATAATTTCTTCCAGCTCCTAATGATTAAGGGTAATGAGTAGGCACACACATTAAATTTAAGTGCCATTTTCCCTTGGATAAATATACTTCAAGTTTTATTTCCCATAGGACAGTTCCTGATCCAATAATTGGTAGAGTTTTATTTCTGACTCCCATTGAAGTCTTTGACAAACCGAGAAGAAATTACATGGGTTGTGTTCTCTTCATATCATTAAAACTCGGAAACAGAGTGGCAAATAAAGAGTCTCCAAATACACATAGTGCTTCAACAGAAGTAAAAAAGAAAAAAAAAACCACCACCACCAACAACAACAAAAAAACAAAATCAAAAACAAACGAACAAGCAAAAACCTGCCTGAAAATCTGAAGAAAATGCTGGGACAAAGTATGAGATACTACATAAGTAATGAGACAGTTCTTGTCTCTAGAGACAAGAAGAGTTAGAATTTCAACAGAACAGTTCTAACCATGACACAGGGCTGTGTCCCTGAATAGTAAGTTAGGTTAAGATAGTAAACATCGACTCTTAGAACAGTTTGGGTTGGAAAGGACCTTAAAGATCATGCAGTTCCAACCATGGGCAGGGCTGCCCCCCAGCAGCTCAGCTGCCGAGGGCCCCATCCAACCTGGCCTTGAGCGCCTCCAGGGACGGGGCACCACAGCTTCTCTGGGCAGCTGTGCCAGCAGTGCCTCACTGCACCCTCAGTAAAGAATTTCTTCCCAGTGTCTAATCTAAACTAGACAGATATATTTTAAACCAATTACAAATAGCTATTATAAAGAGTTGTCAGAATGAATGGGCCTTTCTGGTTTGCTTCTTGGGAAGAGTACTATCATGTTATTCAGTACTTTTCCTGAGCTCAGTAACTTCCATTTGAAGAGGGAGAAAATATAGTCATTGCTGGAGACTGATTCTCCGAACTACAATTTACTGTTCGGTGTATTATCAGATTCATGTGTTTTGCTCAGCCTTTATCAAGGGAAAAATACTTTCAGTAACACCCACTGGACATTATTTAAATCAAACATGCTGAATCTCACTCAGTTGTGTGCTGGAGAGATACATACTTTGCTGAAGGGGAATAGTCTTTAGAGTTTGCTATTTAAACATTTATTCAAATGTGTGTAGTTTTGAATATTGTAACTTCCATGTGGCAGAAGTACATTTATACTTTTTAAATATTACAGGAGGCACAAAACCAATCTGCCTTCTTTAGATATTTTCACATGCCTTCCTAATTTTTGTCTTTTTTCTTCATCTCCAGTAAATCATCCTGCAGAACAGAAAAAGAACGCTGTCTTGGGGGGTCTTTGCTTTCCCCATAGTCTCCTAAAGGGTGATAGATTGTCAAATGTGAGAATTGCCCATAGTTGAACTGGTGTAGGAGATGATTTATGGGTTAAAGAAATTGTTGGGTGGTGTATGTATAGGACCTATTCTTTCATGACCATTTTGAGCTCTTAAATGGGACTAGGCTGCACAAAAACTTTTGGGATAGTCTTCTACAGACTTCTGCAGACTGTGAATGTCCTTCTCTGCTTCTTCATTTACTCTTTACATTTTCTAAGGTTGTTTCTGTCTTGATGCTTTGAGAAAGCTTGAGGTGAATACAGTATTGATCTATGCTGGCATCCAAACATTTCAAACAGTATCTTAATTCAAAAAGTCTTATTTTTCATTGAAGTGTATCTGTTCTTTTATTAATACCTTGTTTAACACTTTTCAACCATTCAAAGTCAAGTTGTTGAATATTCAGTGTTTAGTATTGTTAAAATATCATATATTTTAATGTAAAGTTTTGAAATAGTAATTTATTGTGAAGACAGAAATGCATTTATTTCACAGTTTACAAACAAGAAAGTCATGACACAGTATGTGAAATGAAGATAAATCCCTAAATGAGACATATTCTCCATGGGTATGTCTGAATTGGGTTAGTTTTGCTGTGGTAAATTCTGAGTGCTACTTTTATCCACTACTCTAAACATTTTATAAAAACCTTTTCCTCATGACCTATTTCAGTGGAAGGATCAGCTGTCTGAAACATAGGTTAGCTTCTTCTGATCAATTCTTTTGATAGATATTTTAATTATCATAACTGTTGGCTCCAGGGCTAATCCTACAAATCGGAAAAGAAACGTATCATTGTTAAGTGACAGATGCTAAAAAAAGAAGCCAAACAAGTATTAGGCATTCAGTTAGGCACACCAAAACTGTGAGTATTAGGCACCACATTTATCTGCCTTTTATATATAAATACTTTGTGCACATGTAATTTTCAAGAACAACTTTGCATATACCTGAAGCTGTTGCTATTCAGATAATACTTGTCTATGACCACAGGTTTGAGGAGCTTATCTCACTTGTGTGAAAAAGCCCTGGGCAATGCTTGCAGACATATGTGTGTCAAAACAGTCGCTTCTGCTGCTAGGAACAGTGCAGTTCCCAGTCTACTCCCAGGTCAGTTCATTGACTTATGTAGTAGACCTTTGGATGGCCTTGAGTAACTTGATTATGTAGGAAAGATGATATAGTTGGAGAGGAGGTTACAGCAAATAACTTCGTTTTCCGCAGCTAACTTAAGGTTCCCTAAAGATCAAATAACTAAATTATATGTTACTTAGAATTACAGTCTCATTGGACTTCTATGCCCATTTCATGAGCTTTCTGAATAGTTAACTTTTTTTCTTTAATAGCCAGCAAGAAATTTTGGAATCCTCCCTTGGGAAAAACTGTGATTACTTTTCTAACATTAAAACCTCAGGTAGTAGTTCTAGTTTAATGGGTTGCTTAAGAGAAATTGTTTTTTAACTTCATTTCAAGACTTTTGGAAGAGACTTATGCTGTGGCATTGTCTATCCAGTCGTTTCTACTCTAACACAGTCTGAATTTGTTGGACAAATTCAACCAAGCCTGAGTTACCTGTAAGAGTTCTAGATTATGTCTCATGAAAATTAGGGGCAGCATGGAAGAGAGAGACTTGAATTAACATACTGCTGAAGAAAGGGCAGGTAGGAAGCAAACAAGATACTCTACTGGGCAGCTGTGGGCTGAGTTTGGGTTTTGACTGTCTACAGAACATGTGCTGTCTTGCCTGGTGACATGATGGAAAAGGTGGTGTCAAGTAGCTTTATGGAGCAAAGGGAACCATCCATTTGCAGAAAAGCTCATTTGACTGTCATTGCTGTAGCTGCCTCAGTTCAGAAAGAGATTCTGAAAACCAATATCCTATGCTTTATTAAACTCAAGTCTTAAGAAAGACTCTATATAATCATTTTAATTTCTGAGGCTTCAAAGTAATCCTAGTTAAACATATAAAGAAAATTTATCATAAGATGTTAGCGCCATTTTTCTTGATTCTCACTTACTGAGGTCTCAAAGTACTCACTTCAAAGTGCTTATAAGCCACTTTTTTTTCCTTTGCCACACCATCTAGTAACTTAATAAAAGGCAGATTATACTGATCTACTCTGAGAACTAACTAAAATATATGTTTTTTTGCATGTCTACTCCACGTGATTTTGAATTATTCCAGGACTACAGGTGATGTGAATAATTTTGTAGTACAGGTACAGAATGCACATTTTTCTTTAAAAATGATATTTGGCTTCAGTATGACAAAGGACATGCCAGAAAGGGAGCTTTCACACTTGAAGCCTTTAAAGACTCATGCTCATTTGGCATTTCTGCCAGGAGAATCTCTCTAAAGATCTGGTCGTTGATGAAGCACTGTACTTCATGGTCTTTGGTAGGTCACCACAATGCCATTCCACAGCACAGTCTTATGCTTCTGAATGTACTGCTGTCTTGTAAGCAATCTAAAGCTAATCTAAAGCTGCCAGTCTGACTGTACCTGGTGTACCAGCAAGGTACATAATGCTTTTTCTGGGGAAACTGTAGTGCATTTATTTCAGTGGAGAAAATATTTGAAATACAGTGGAGATTAGTCTGGTGACAAAGATAGATGATTTTTAGTGCCTGTGAAAGTTCAGATACAGGCAGGTTAGAGAATCCCAATTACAGCTTAGGTTACATATGCAAACAAAGGGATAAACTTATCAACTAGATTATTTGAAGTTGCTATGTACTTGATCTTTAATATCCTGGTGGTTTGGAAGGACATGATGTATTTTCTAAAGCAGGTCTACAGAACTATTTGGAAATATAACACTTATTAACTAAGCAGTGCTGTGTGGTAGAAACTGTGGTCCATCATCAGTATCTTCATGTGGCTGGCAGGGTAAACAGCCTGATATCAGAAGAGACAGCTTTCAGGGAATCACAGAATAGTTGAGGTTGGAAGAAAGATTGCTTGGTTCAACTGCCTTGCTCAAAGCAAGGTCAGCTAGAGCAGGGTGCTCGGGATCGTATTTGGTCAGGTCTTGAATATGTCACTGTGACTCCCCTGCTGGCCTGTACTTAAACTGGATTTCCTGAATGTATACACACAGATAAGATGTGCTCCCTTACCCCCCTCCTCATCCCCAGTTTTTCTTCCCCAGGTAAAACCAATTCCTGCTCTCCCAGATTCTATTCTTATGTCAGACACTCCAAACCATTAATCTTCATGGGGCTTTTCTTGACTTGCTCCAGTATCTCTGTGTTTGCCTCACACAGCACTCCAGATGTGATCTTATCACAACTCACCAGTGCAGAATAATCACCATCATCCTGATAGCAATGCTTTTCCTAATGCAGAAGGCTGCTACTGGCTGCCTTTCCTGCAAAGGTGACTTGATGGTTCATTTTCCACCTGTCAACCAGTAATTCCATGTCCTTTTTTGCAAGGCTGCTTTCTAGTTGGCCCACAGTGTGTACTGGTGCATGGCATTATTCCTCGTTTGGGTGACTTTGCAGTTCCCTTTGTTGTTTTCCTGGACATTTCTGTTGGCCCAATTCTCCTGCTAGCTGAGGTACTTCTTGTATGACAGCACATCCATTGGACCTATCATCCGTCCGTACCATCTTAGTATGGCCAGAATATATGCTGAAGGTACATGCTATCTCATCTTCCAGATCATTAATAAAGATGCTAAAGATGTGCCAGTTGTTTAGTGGTAAGAGAGCTGTTATGCTGATAAACTGAGAATATATCACTTGTATAACAGAATTAGTATAGAGTCTCCAGGGAGAAGGGAACTCTCTGGAGGAAGGGACAAATCTTGAGATTATCTGAGCATGTGGGAGAAGAGAAAAGCTTTGACACATACTGGTCAGGCAAAGAAGGACCATCTGAGACTGAAAGCTGGCTGAAGATCTAGGAGATGGCTGTGGATAGTAGGGAGCAAACACACAGCCAGGCCTGAGTAATTTCTTAGGATCAGGAGGGGACTGCACATGGTTACATGGTCGCAACCCAAAGACAATGACCTGTCAGACTGTCAGAAAGCACACAGGAAAGGATGTGCTGCAGAAGAATAAAATAACCGGAGGACTTTCTTTTGCAAATCATTTTAAGATTTCAGTTCTTTCTTACCTCATCTCATGGCTTATTGCTGTTTTAAAGACTTAATTCTTCTAGTTTGAATGTTAGAAGAATCTGGATTTTCAGTTTTAGAATTTTAAATTTAGAATCATAGAATCATAGAATGTCCTGGGTTGAAAAGGACCACAGTGATCATTTAGTTTCAACCCTCGTGCTTTGTGCAAGGTTGCCAACCACTACACCAGGCTGCTCAGAGCCACATCTAGGAACAATGTTGTTAATTTTACAACCTTTAAGCCATCACAGTTCCCAACCAAATTAAAATTCTGTCCCTGGCTCACCAGAAAATGTTCAATACCAGGTTCTCAGGAACTAGCCATAATTTTGCCCTTTTCTAACCACATATAGACTGCATCACCACAGTGCAGATTTAATTCTGAGTCTTAAAGGAAATTCCTTCTTTCATTAGTTTGCCACATGAATCAAACTTTTGCAGAGCAATGCTAAATGTATCCTGTTGATTAAACCTCATTTTCAGTATGGAACTCATCCCGAAGAAATATTAGTACTATCCAGAGCCATTCCTATGTGACAAATGATTAAAGAGGTGCTTTTTTTTCCAAGGTTTATTTACAACTGAAGCAATACTTCTCAGTAGAACTAGAATTTTAAGTACATACTGATAGTTATTCCTTTTTCAGTCAAGAAAGCAATTAAAAATTAACTTGGAAAAGGTGCAGTTTCTCTCTGGCCGCCATCTTAAATTGTGAAAATATCAATGTTTTGGATGGTCATTCATTATTGCAACTCTGAAAGGACAATAAGCTTCTTTCTCTTGATTACTTCAAAGCAATAGTGAAACTGCATTAGAAATATCTATAAATGGGAAAAGTGCAGAGCGTTCAAATAGTTTGTCTTGAAAACTTATAAGCATTTATACCAGAAAAAACAAACAAGGATTTTCCGGAAACAGTGATAGGTTCTTGGCTCTCTTATGCTCTATGTAAGTCATTATTCAGTTTTAAAATCATGTTTGTAGTCACTTTTTTTCATTTGCCAAAAGAGTTCCAGAGTCTTTTCAGTCTTAAATATTTGGAACAACCGAAGCATTGTGGAAAATTATTATCTGAGCTATTAACTTAAAATTACTGCATTGTCTTATGAACGGTGCCATTGAAGGGATCTTGAAAAGCTACTTCACTGTTCCCAGTTGCTTTTCTACGTTAGGTGAAGATTGCTTAATTGCAGTTTTTAATTTCTTTGAGAATGGCGAGGTTGGAATCAGTGCCGTGAATGACTGAACAACTA
>PPHD01005413.1:0-18516 GCA_002909625.1 Bambusicola thoracicus | reverse complement strand
TCCACATCCCCAAATCTGTAAGCAATCAGCACTTACAGTAAAATACACTGGCATGTGGCAGAAGTCCTTGGAGAATCTACTAATGCTTACGCTGAAAAATCATGTGTGTATCCCAGAAAGCTTGAAAGGATTCCTTTATTTTTTACTTACAACCTCAAGTACTCAAGAAGTTTCCCAAGCACTGCTTAGAGCTTAGGAGGGGAACAAAAGAAAAGCCTCCAGGATGAAATGGATTTACTAACACCTTTGGAAACAAACAGCCACACCAACAAAGTGCTGATAATGATTCAGCAGAGTTTGGATCCATACTTACCGTCTTTGTGTTAGTAACAGTTGCTGGGTGTTCAAACTCTGTGATCTTTTTCCATGTTACATGATTCAAGATACGCACCTAATTCAAGAAGATATTGCAAGACAGAGTGGTTATGACACGGTTCTGCAAGTGATTTAGATAGAAAAGAGGAAATAAACCTACTTCTTACCTTTTCATCATAGCTGCCAATTGCCAAAAACTGACTGCTGGGACTCCAGGCAATGGATTTTATGCCCAATGACCATTCATAAGCCTGATATGTGGACAGCAGCCTGCCATCAAGGGAGTACAGCAATATTTTGTACTGAAACAAATTGATTAATTGGTTTGATCCTATTGCCCACAACTCCACAGCCATCAGAAGACACTTAGCACTAAAGATAGCATTTACATATACCTAACTGACTTTTTGGGTCACTACTTAAATTCTCATGCAATATATAGTAACACTGTAGAAGTCTCACAGAATATTTCTTTCCTCATTTATCTGAATAGCAGCATCCACAATGTTTACAATCAAAACTACAAATATATTTTTATATAAGTTAGATGTTAATAAGCTATTTCATTGTCATTAAGGACCTACATAAGTTTGATACATACTTGTTAGGATGCCCATTACCTACACAGGTGTAATATTCTGAAATGTTTCCCTGGAGTTCAGCTTATCTTACATTTGTTTAAAGAAAATAACACCACATTTGATTTTAGCTATTGCTTCATACATGGCAGCTGTGAAAAACAACTTACATTCTAAAACCATCTTTCTCCTCATACCTCAAGACACGTATCCCACACTGCCAGAACACAGCCATTGGGAGCCCACTCAATCCCAAACAGATCCTGTGTTTCAGTGTCAAAATGCTGCCCCAAAAAAGAGAAAAACATCATTTGAAGCATTACTCTAACAAATACTATATGTAATCCTCAGTTTCGCCCTTCCAAATGCTACCACAAATGTATCAGTCTTTCATATGCCAGCCCAGAAACATACAGTTTACAATTAAGAGAATAATTCTTAGTTTATATGAGGGGTTGTTTGCTGGTTTCTTTCTTTGCACACATAGTATACACAGCTTCCTGAAGAGAATCCCTCTGCTATGGAAGTATGCTGCAGGCCAGCAAAGGAGCCAGATGCTGGCTAGAAAACACACTGGCGAGTCTAAAGCCATAGTAGCAAAGTGGTGGTGTTTAAAGTAGCGTGCAGCAGATGCTTGTAGCCTATGCAGAAGCAGTGGAATAGAGACATATCTTACCCTCAGCAGCTGCCAGTTACTGCACACAAAGAGGCTGACGAAGTCCTTGCAGTCACGTCTCTCTGCTACTGCCATATAGCGGCCATCCTTGGTGAAAGCTATCCCTGCCAGTGAGGCAGAAAGGTAAGTGAGAGAACAAGGCAGAATAACTGATGATCAGTTAAAAAAAAAAAAGCAGATGAAACAGTTAATTTTGTTTAGCTGTACAAGTTAGTTACACAGCTACTGGTATCCCACCAACTTCCAACTGTCAGTCCCCATCCCCTCTCTTATTTTCTATGTAATACATTGTCATCATCACATATGAGGTATTATTGTATACAAAGCTCAGGCAGCAAATTGCTAACCACAGTTCTGACAGGAGTTTCCCTCGCAGATCTTTTGAAGTGTAAGATGATGAGGAAAGGCACTCCAGATTTGTGCTTTTCATCACCAACACATCCAGCTTAATCTAATGCCTTACAGGACCCACCAGAGAGGGAGCACAACAGTAAGACATGTAGAACACGCACACAAAGTGGTTATAGTTCTTCTNCTGCAAGGGCTGACAACTCAGATCCTAGGGCAGCACTCGCAGCAGATGGCACCCAGATACCCATCGTGGTGAAATGCATCCCTGTATTCAATCCTATTCCTGTGGGAAATTGGTGACACTTACCCTGTTGACAAGCTTTGGGATACTTTATGTAAGACACAGATTTTGTACACAGGGACCACACAGTTATCCGCAGCTGTTGAGAGAGAAAGACAAGGAAGTATTTGCTTATTNGTGCAAGGGCTGACAACTCAGATCCCAGGGCAGCACTCGCAGCAGATGGCACCCAGGTACCCATCGTGGTGAAATGCATCCCTGTATTCAATCCTATTCCTGTGGGAAATTGGTGACACTTACCCTGTTGACAAGCTTTGGGATACTTTATGTAAGACACAGATTTTGTACACAGGGACCACACAGTTATCCGCAGCTGTTGAGAGAGAAAGACAAGGAAGTATTTGCTTATTTGTGCAGATTAAATTAGTTAGTCCATAACCCCCCCAAGACCTAATTCAACAATGCAAAGTAGATTCAGTGTATGGTTTAATTAAGTTTCGCAGTTATTCTGCATAGCACAAAGCTGTAAGAAAATCTGGAAGGAATTCTCTGTGCTCTCTTCAGTGAGCAAGGATACTTATTTCTAATTAATATTACAGGCACACTGAATACTCCCAAGGGGTACAGGTGCAGAACACCAAGATGGACAACAGCACTTCACTGATGCTGAAGGTAGAGATGTACTCAGTGTGTAGGTAGGTTCATGCTCATAACACATCACCAAGATACTTCTCAGCTGGAAAAGTAATTTCATCATAAAACATGGGAAAGAGATGAGAAATCATTGCAACTCAAGAACATGGCACCTTAGACTGCTAAGTGTAAAACCCGATTTATTTATTTATTTTTTTCCCCAACTTCTAACCACATGCTCAGCTGTGACAGCTGCTTTGCACTTTGTTCTTCCCTCCTCAGCCACCCACAAGAAGGCAACGCTACAGAACTACTGAGAGAATTAGAAGACAAGCAAAAGCAAGGCATTGAACGCCATATCTGCGGTATTTCTGGAGACTTGTGCACCCACAGAACATGAAAACTGTAAAGAAGGCAGTCAGCTGCACAACAAGCCCCTCCACAGCTCGTCAAGGTCACAGCCTGCATTCTGGAAGCTCTGTGTTGCCATCTGCAGATTATTCAATTAAAAACAAATACTTACTCTCCCTTAGCAACGGCAGCCACACCAGACATATGTGCATTAATCAGTATGTCATGTGAACCTTTGCATTTATATCTGGAGTAAGGAATGTTTCCAGGGTATGTTTTTCATCCCATGTTTTCCTATATTTTTATTGCACCAAGGTAAGAGATTCTAGATAAGACACAGGTAAAACTATTTTTGCAATAAAGACCCATGGCCATAAAACCATCTTTCCCAACACTACTGAACAACCAAATTAGTTCTGACTCAGTACATAAGTATAACTTTAGCACCATCTACCATTCAATCACCCACCTGCATCCAATGCAGATCAATTGCCAGCAGTGGTGGGAAAAAGTTTCTGCTGCTCTTTTTCCTTTGTTTGTCCCCAATACACATTTTCCTTCCTCTGAAGCAATTGGTACAATTCAGAGATGAGAAATGACCCCAAGGAAACATCCTGTGTGTTTGTTCTACCTGGTAACACTGGAGCCTGTGCACTGCAGCAGATCTCAGAGGCTTTTTTACTGCTGACATGAATCATGCTTCCTAGCAAAAGTCATTAATTGATACTGTGTTCAAACCAATGCTGTGTCTCTCCAGAAATGTGAAGAACAGAAGCAGAAGAGCATCATTAGCTGTTTTTACTAATTTTTAATATATATTTAAGAAACTTAGGAGACTTGAAAGGACCACACACAAAACTGCTGCTTTAAAAGGTAACAGGAAAGAGCAATGACCATAGCAGATTCCAGTCTTCTTATGTCCAAAGATTAAAAAAGCACAATTGGACTCTTGTTTTATGCAGCCTTTATTATCTCTTCCTTTATTTAACAGCTATGAAATTACAGCTAGACATCTATAGTACCACCTTAAAGTTTAAGGGATCCCAGTGGAATCTGCAAGATGAACACCATTAATCAAGTTTTATCACTGCAACTGCTCACTTCCGGACATACAAAAATACAGCATTGTTAGTCTGCTCCTCATGCAAGATTTACTTTAAAAATACCAACACAATGCCTACTCACATTCTTCTATAGCAACTGCAATAGTGATATGCTGCTTGCTCCTATTAATTGCAGTGTTAAATGTACTTGCTGCTGTTCTTCCCTTGACCAAAACAAGTAGCACACACAACACACATTCTACAGCCACTTAATACGAGCTTAGCAGCTGCAAGCTTTGAATGTTGAGGTCTGGATTGTAATTTTTCCTGACAAAGGCATCCAAGTTCACACTTGTGTTACCACTTGGCCCCAGTCAACTCACCTGGCCTGCTGTGTGTCAGACACACTGCTGCCCCGGACCATATAGGCTGGCTCCAAGACTTAGAAAAGGCAAAACCTTACTGATAGAAAACATAGGAAGAGGGGAATCTCTCAGTGAGAAGCAGCACGGGGCATGCAGGGCTCTTAATGTTACCTCCGCCTCGCCTGAGACTCATAAACAACTACATTGGAGACCACGTGAAAGTTCTGCAGTAACTTCATCGCAACCTCCTGTCCAAGTCACACAGCACAACCTAAAAGACCTGGGACTGGCATTAGGAACTTATGAAAGCAAAGTGTTCTGATCTCCAAAATTAGGATCCTTTTCAGTTGTTCAATTTGTCTACAGTAAAAAAAGTTCTTGTAAACTGGCAAGTTATAGTGTATACTTCATCTATGGCTCTCAGATCTACCTTACACTAACAATGCTTACAGTTAAACATGAAGAAAAAGGAGAACCTTCACCTTCTCAGATGGAACTGGAAAACTATTCACAATCCTACCCAAGCTGCCAGTGAAACCTGGCCTAGGAAGGATTATTCCACAGCTAGCAGAGATAATTGAGAGACAGAAACCAAACGCAGAGGATGAAAAAAGAAAGCCAAACATGCTTAAGAAAAAGCACAATGAACTGTGTTGTTCTTATTTACCTCCTCCAGAGTTTGTGGGGAAGGAGCAATAGCTTTCACAGCAGAACAGCCTGTGGTCAGCTCAGCTCGTGGCAGGCATTTCTTACTGCCCATTTGGAAGGTACTTTCTCTTTCTTTATTGTAAGTTCCTAGATTAGCTGGAGTTGTCAAACCCAAATCCTAACGATAATGGTGTCTGGGAAGTTTTCAGCTGTTGTTTTGCAGTGGAAAAAAAAACCAACCAAAAGCAGAAGCATTTTTAAAATAGCCTAAAAACAGCTGAGAAAAAAAAAGCATTTAGATGGTAACGTGATAAACAGCCTCCAGTGCTGGGTTCAGGACTACGCCCAATGTTGACAGCTATAGGCAGGTGTAAGACTGGTGATTTTCAATAGATAAAAACACACTTTTAAACAACCTGGCATCTCAAATGACTGTCAACTTTTGTCCCAGACTTGACTGGGTCACAAAGCCTCCTTACATAGCAGTGTCTGTCAGCACCGGATTTCAGAAGATTATTCAGAGCGCATTCCTCAACAGAAAGCATTTTTCAACCAACGTGGCCATTTGCAGTTACTAAGGATTAGCTCCAATATACACAGAAACACACACGTTTTTTCCTCCCACTGTAGCTCTAAGGAAGCTTCTTGATGCTTCAGCACTAAAGTGGAACTAGAGAAAGTACAACACATGAAATTTCAAAGTATAGGTCTTAAATGCTCCAGGACAATGCTGATGATCTCCAGCCATCTACCACAAAACTTCCAAGTCTGGAATAAGTTAAAGATCCATTTGCTTTCCCTTTATCTTTTATCTGCAGCTCTTGCTTAAACTCTGCATGTCTGTCATCCCAAACTTTGTGCAGGAAAGAGGAACGATACCTGGTATGACATCTCCCCCAGGACAAACTGATAACATAGGTTCCTCCAGCAAGCAGCCTGCTGTGCTAGATACACTACAGAGTGTTTTCAGCAGCAGAGGAAGCACCTGCTACAAAATGCAGTAGCAAACTATAGCTATGGGACAACAAGCTGCTTTCCAGGGCACTACACAAATCAATAGCATTGACATCACGTTCCAGCTTTTTCAGATTCCAGTCTTCTGTGAGGGAAAGAACAAAGCCTGTATATGCTTCTGGTCAACAGACCACACCACTTAGTTGCCTTATGTGCCATACTGTTTACTATGGTGTTTATGTAAAGATTTAGATGGTTATCTGTACCATCCTACATTACTGCATGCTGTGTAATAATTTTAGGACTCAGGAGACCTACACACTGTTACAGACTTGTCTGCAGCAAGATGACCACATTTACATACTTACACTAACATTAGAAATTAAATACCCTGGGAGCATCACTGCTCATCTCAAAAGATAACTGAGTCAAAATGGATTTCAGAACGTGTCAGAATTCTCATGCACTCCCCTTCAGTTAGAAACTGCATAGTGGCCACATTAAAAAGAGAAAACATTACATTTTTACATAACATCTATAGTGAATGATGTTAATATATTACTGCAAAAAAGTCTGACTCCAAGTCAGCCATGAATACATTCTCTGTTACACTAATGAGCATGGATTCCTAGAAATAAATTAGTATAACCATATGTTTAAAGAAATCTCTAACAGAAATTACTTTAATCTGCAAGCTTACAACGGAGCTCATATGTTAACTTGAAGAATTACAAGTATGAGAAATTAGTTGGTGCTGTTTGAAAATGTCAAGCTACCAAAGCCAAACTGCACCGGTTAACAGGGAACCATAAGCTCCCCAGGCAATCCCTGAAGTTCATAACATACATAATACACCAATATTAAGTATCTTGACAGTTTCTGTCCTGAGCACTGCTAACGCCTGTCCCACCAGACTATGGATTTAGCATGCTATAGAGTAAACACAACTCAGACATCGGCATAACCCAGGCAGCTGTCTGACAAAGCTAATTTAGCAACCTGTTTACAGCTGGAAAGAAAACTTATCCCAACACAGATGCCAACTTGGCAAAGGCTTAATGAAATCCTCTAAGGTCAAACCAAGTTCTGTTGGGAGGTAATAAATACTTGCTAGTCCACCCCCACATGAATGTGCCAAAAGAAACTCATTTGTAGCACATAGCACCAGCCTTCAGTTTGGGTTACGGGGACAACAACACTCCTGCCTGACTGTCAGGCATGTCTTCACTAAGAGTTGTATCTCTGGACTCTCATTTATTTTAATCACTATCAAGGTGACTGCTCCTGGAGAAACTCAGGTTTAAATTAATCACTCCACAAAATCCACAATCCAAAAAGTTGAGGGGAAGTGGAAGGAGACTGCTTGGCAGGCAGAAAATCTCTACCTCAACCAGCACTAAAAATCCTTGCCAGGGAATTCCACCCTGTATACACATTTCTTCCCAGGTTCCCTTGAGAGCATCAGTACTTACACTAACTCCAGTATGCACACACAGATGACAAACCCCCCACCTGTATCCCATTGATTGATATTTGGATGGAAAAAGGGAAATCTTGCAGTGTAATACCCGAACTAAGGGCAACAATGCATCATTTAAAATCCAACTAGTTCTGAAAAAGTCAGATATATTAAAACAGAAAAGTTCCTCACATGTGGCTCCCAGCTATTTTCTGGCTGTTCATTGTACTGAATTGCATCAATCATCAGCTAAAGAGGAGGAGAGTAGACTTCCACATGCTTTCCAACATGTCCTCAGTGTACAGCATACACAGACTAATCTGGACTCTACCCCTTAATGCAGATTCCAGAACATAGCTCTTAAGTGCTTACATATGTTTTAATTCAAATGTCACAAGTGATTCTACCAGCAGCCATCTATTATGTGTAACATCAAGCACTTCTGTAAGCATTTCCCAGTTAATCCTAGACTATGTTTTTTTAATTCAAAAGCCATTCTTGATGTTTGTAGATTTCCCTGAGCTACCAACACATGTGGTTACCAAAACTGCTTTCATAAATGAAAGCTATTCTTATACAGCTAAAATTGTGTGCTTAAGCATAAGACAAGAGTCCATTTTCTATCTTATCAAACTCTGAGAATAAAATGTTAACAGAGTGACATCTGAACTGGAACTAATGTAGGTTACATCTGGGAATACAGGAAAGCTGTTCTTTACCACCACTACAGCTTTAAGAGCTTCAGGTTATTTTAAGAGGCAAAGGGCAGACAGTAACATCTGATACCATGGAGAGTAATCATGACTTCACACTTACATGAAACTCCGTTGTATTGAGAATGTGACGACCATCCGGACTCCAACATGAAGCCACCAATCCTGCTGACCCTTCATCTATCTTACAGTGCCAGTCCGGCTGCTCCAAGGACCAGACCTACATCAGGAAGGGAGGAAAACAAGCAGACGGCGCACCAAACAAACAGCTCAGCAAAACTGCTTCTTGCAAGAATACACTTCAGCTGAGAAAAAGTTCCTGCATCACCAACCAGAGAGGGCAAGAAACCTCAGAAAGCCGTGGCCATGAAGGACTGGCGTTGGATTCCACTACAAAAGTAAGCTTCACACCTCTGTGTTAATAGAAATTGTAAAATAAGCTTTTCTTTGACAAATATTCTGAATATATCCAGCAATTGAAAAAACATGCTTTAGACCATTTGGCAAGTTCGCATGTATTTGTTTCCTGCTGAAATAAGAAACTCTTAAGACACCTTCTGGCTTTGGTTTAAATTAGTTTACTACGTATTTTCATTCTAAGTTTGTTTTGAAACTAAGAGGTAGGTCACAGCTTTGTAAGTCATAGCGTGCTGCATTACCTCAAACCACGCATTATCAATAACATTTTACATTACTTTAGCAAAAGCACTGAACTGGTGACTGCTGTTCACACTCACAGCACACACACGTCTGCAATAGGACTCTGCTCGGGTCCTTACCTGAACAATCCCTCGCTTGTACATGGCACACAATATAAAAAGAGAATCAGACGACCATTCTATGTACTGAATCTGGTCCAGGCAAGTGTACAGCTGAAGGATCTGGAGGGTATTCACGTCCCGAATGATCAGTCGGTACTGCACACAGGAAGCCTGGGCACAAGCAGGAACACATCTGGGTTAATGCATCAGCACCGGACCTGAGAAGCTCAATGTGCTGCACCGTACAACACCATACTGCCCGCTTACAGGCAGCATTCACCCTTAGAAAGGCTTAACACGAACTGTGTTCTAACACAAACAATGGTAAAAACAGTTAAGCCGGTAGGGGGGGGTCTGTAGTCATTTAGAAACCGAACTCATTCGTTCCACGGACGCTTGCTAGGCACGACTAAGCCTACCTTTCCAAAACACTATTCCTCTCCCCGTAGGAACGCCATTAACCATTTAGGTGCCAGTAACTGAGCGCTGTGCTGACCACAGGCCTCTAACAGACGCGCCGCTCCGCGCACACCGTGAAGTTCTGCAGCACTGACAGCGCAGCCGTTACTCCCCAATGTCGGTCAACAACCGACCGGACAGACCGACCCGCAAAGCGCCCCGCGGCATTACCGCCCTCCTCCTTAACCCCCAGGGGAACGGGCACCGCACCGCCTGGAGCCCCTCGCAACGGGGGAAGCAGGCTTCGTTTCCTAACCCAGCTCCCGGCCGCCACCACACGGCCCGCGGGCGCCCACCGCCCCGTAACGCCCGGCTCCACCTCAGGGCCCCGGCCCGGCCCGCCGGCCGGCCAGGCCCCGCCGCCCCTCAGCACCACACTCACCAAGCACTTCCCGTCGGGGGAGAACCTGCCGAGCAGCCCGGAGAGCTTGAACAGCTCCGAAAAGTCCATGGCATCCCCCGGAGCCGGCCCGGGAGCGGCACCGATTCAAACCCGCCCGCTGTGCCCCGGCCCGCACCTTAGGGCGGAAGCGGGCGGAAAGGGCGGGAGCTTCCTGTCTGGACAGCCAATCAGAGAAGGCGGCTCCGCGAGGCATGCCGGGAGTCGTAGTCCCGGGAGCTGCCGGCCGTTTCTCTGTCAGGAAGCGCCCGGCGGCGGGAAGTCCCCGCGAGAAATTGTTATGCAAATGAGCTGCGTAATGAGAGCGGTTCGCTCCCAGCGCGGGCTCCGCGCCCTGCAGCCCGCCAAAGTAACCGGCGCCATTCCCTCATTAGCGGACTTCCCTCTAATTTGATTTTGAGACGTTTCGGGGCGGCAGCGTGCCGCGGCCTGCTCGAGATCACACTTCCCGCTTCCCGGCTAATTGCTGATGGAAATGAAAGGCCGAGAGCTGCAGATGAGGTGCACCAGTACGAGGAGGGTTTAGAAATAAAAGATCCTAAAGCCTGATGCGAGGAGGGGGGTGGGGGCAGCCCGGACCTGCTGCTCTGCCCCAGTGTGTGAGGCACTTTGATAACCCCAGAGGAGGATGTGCCCACACTGACATCCAGCATCGGGATTTGTTATGGGGCTGCGTGTGGGAAGTGGAGGCCGGAGCTAAGCTTTGCTGAAGCAAACGTTGGGCTTGTGGAAACGGTGTCAGCAGACGTTGGGTGAGTGCAGAGAGCAGAGAAGTGCAGCCACAGGTGGAGAAAGCCACTGGGTAGTGGTTTTAAGAAGGGATATTCCATCCTCTGCCCCATAATGTGGGGCTGTCAAGTGAGGAAGAAGGCTCTCGGCCTTGCTGCCCTTTGGGGACAGTCCCTGCTGTTCCCCAGGAGGGATGAGTGGGCCTTGTGAGCAATGTGAGCACCCAAACAACAACAGAACAGTGGTCTGGCAGGGTGCAGAGCTTCCTTTGGAGCTGTGGTTTCAGTCTTCTTCCCAGCTCGACAGCTCGGTGGCCCTGCTGCTTGCTGCCCCAGAGTCATTTTGGGGCTGGTGACCAGCTTAAATCCCCTGCACGCTTGGCTGAGCTGTCCCCACCCCTTTGTAACTGCCTTGTACTCCAGGAAGGGAGTGCACAAGCCTTTGCCTCACTTTTCACATAGCTTTCAACAGCTCCAATGTCATTGCCTAGGCGACCGGGACGCTACTAGATTGTAGTGCAGTAAATAACAGATCCTCAATCCCAGGCCGCTCCTGTCTGCGGGAGACCTCCGGAGGAACTGGAAGTGCCCAGGGAGCCAGAGCAGGTAGGAGAAAAAAGACAAAGGGAAACTCCTTGTCATTTGCGTGTGTGTGTTCCTCAGCACAGACCCTCTCTCAGTTGCTGTGTAGTGCAGCTGGAAGATGATTTGTGGCCGCTTTTCTTTGTAGGATTGTTACTTGGGATTAAAGAAGCTTGGATAGTTTGTTCCAAAGTGCCTTAGGTCTAGAGCGAAAGCACTTGTGGAGGAAAGAGCAGCCAAACCTGGAATGGATAAGCAGAGAAAAGGATGATCACAGGCAGGATGCTGGCGCTGGTTGCTTGCTGCCAGGCTCAGCAGGGTCGTGGTGCCTGGTGCAGGAACAGCGACTATCTGTTGACTTCCCTGTGTGTCAGAGTGGATTTCAATCTATCCTGTTTTGTTGGTACCTCAGGCTGCTCCACTGTGTCCTGTTCGCCCAGCAGTGCTGATGTTAATATGCTGCTAGACACAGAGATCTGAGTTTGCTGCTGGAAAGCTCACTTTTGCTCAGTTTTATAAGCAGTGTTTTGCATGTGTGAATTTACTAATCAGAGGTGAGTGAGCAAGAGCACAGAGTGTTGTGACCTTGGGATGTGCCAGTATTTTGCAAATGTTAACTTGTTTGCTGCAGACTGGATGAGATGGATGGTTCCCAGTGTGCAGCTGAGGGGAGGAGCGGAGGTGTGGAGATAAGCTCACAAACTGCCAAGCAGAACACTACAATTTGTTGTGAGAATCAGCAGTATCTAACCGTTACCCTTAAAAGTCCCAATCCCAGCTGTGTGTTCTCACTGCAGCCCATACTACTGCGTGGGAAAAGAGTGATACCTTGTCCAGCATCTCAGCAGTGCAGATTTGCAGACATGTATGTCTTCTTTTGGTTTCCGAGATCTTCCTCTCAGGCTGGGCCAAAGGCCTTTGAAGATCAGAAAGAGACCCATTGTACAGATTTGTGTGCATTTATCTCCCATTAAAATTTTCGTCACATTTCATTCTTGGCTGTTAGAGGTGGCAGGATGGTGGTGAATATATTATTACTTGCTGAAATAGAGACAGGCATTTCTAGGTACCTAAAGCTAAGGCTTAAAGTTAATGGTGAGATCACAGATGCTCCTTCTTGAGTCTGCAGAAACTCAGCAGCCAGGCATCACTTCTCATCAAGGCTTCATCCCCCTCCATATGCATGTGGTACCTTTGTCTCTACCCACTGTGCAATTTCCCTGCAATGCACTAACTAGCAACAGAGGGAAGCAACAATCCAGTGAATGGTGGAGATGACTTGAGAAGGCATGCAGAGAGGCAGCTCCACACGTGTAAACAAGCAAATCACATCAGCAGCATTGGCTTCATGCACTGAACCCCCTAGTTTGCATGTTTCAATCTTTCCTCCTCCAAATGCCTGCAATGAATCAGCCTGACTGCCTCGCTGCAGCCTCCCTTCAGGTCTTGTGTCACAGCCACCAGTGAATGTCACCCCAGGCAGTCTTGCTCACCCAAGGCATCTATATTGCATAGAGGCAGAAGGGACAGAGGATTCTTTGCTGCGCTGCTTAAGAAGCAGATGTGTGTGCCTGGAGGTGCCATCGTGGAAATCCTGCTGGTGAAAGTCTGGCTAGAGAATTCTACTGTACAGAAGTCAAGGTGTTACCTCCTCAAACTGTGGTGCTGGGAAGAGGTGTTGGGGTGATGTCAAGGAGCTGATGCCTTTATGGCAAAGGCTACATATCCTCCAGGCTGATGTGGGAGACTGGAAGTGGCAGAGAGCCTGGATATGCTGTGCTGTTTTGTAGCTGTGCCTCTGCTGATGTGTTAGCCTCAGGTTAGTCACCTTCCTGTGCCATCTGTATAGCTGACAGGCACTGGGAGGTAATTTCATCCAAGTCATCTGGTAGTGCTTCCAGTAAAGATAGAAATAGTCTATGAAACTCTTCCTGGTTCACCTTCATTTAACCTGTGCCAAGGGCTTCCGCTGCTTCCAGGAGGATGTGATTTCCTTCTGCTGGAATGCCCCATCAGAATGACTGCCCCGCTTCCTTCCCTCACTGATGCTGTAGGATAACTCATTTTAGGGCAAATTACGCTATGGATAGCACTGCTGCCAACTTCCAGCAATGCTATTTACAAACTTTCCCACAGTTCTCTATCATCTTAAAGGCCAATTTTTAGGCTGTCAGTATTGCTGCAGGGATGCTTTCCCAGCATGTGCAGCAGTCAGTGCACGAGGGAAGTGTGTCACTGCGCTGGCAGCCCAGCTGCTCTTTGCACCACCGATCCCAAGTGCTCAGATGTGAATGGACACCGACCTGGCTTTGCTGATGCCAGTTTTGTTTTGAAAGAGAAAGGAAACTTCTGAAACGCCCTTAAAATATTCAGATTTTTTTTTTTTTTTTCTGTTGAAAACGAGTGCAGCCACGTGGTTAGAGCTGGTGTCACCCAGCATGACCACACAGCACGGGGCGGCGCGGAGGTGCTCGCTCTGCTAAAAGAAAAGGCCTGGCTCCATCTTGATGCTACCGATACCCAGGGGCATGGAAAGCAGCATGGAAGAAGGGTAAGGGCCCGAGAAGCCTCACTGCAGCTCTGAACTTTTGCTTTTCTTGAAACTGCTGCTTCCGTCCTTTCTTTTCTCTCTGTTTACACGTGGGACGAGGAGGGATGGGCGGAAGTGAGACTTTGATGAGCTCAGTCTTCAGCTAGAAGTCCTGTGGGGAGCAAAGGCTCCGCTGCTGTGCCAAGCCATCCTGGAAGAACATCTGCAGGTGCTGCATCACTCAGATGAGTCGCAGATGCAGCAGAAACCAGCATGGGTCAGCTTTCGGGACACCACCCTGCTTTCACTTTAATGTTTGGTGCGGTGCCTGTTGCTCCTAAGCCACCCGGTCCCCAGCTGACTCAGAGACCACTGAAAGGGCCCTGGCCCCGCAGCTGGTCTCCCCTGAACATCATCATTCTGAGAGTGGCTGCTCCCACCACGAGCGGCTTAAGATTGAAAAGCAGGAAGTTTTCAGGCTTTCGCTATTAGATGTCGGTACCGAGCCGAAACAAGATGGTAACCCTCGTGTGAGTAAAAAGGGGTAACCGGAGTGCAGCTGGGATGCATACGTGTTAGGAAGGGCAGGGTGGCAGCCCCTGGAGCTCTGGGAAGCAGGGGGCCAGGGAGGAGGAGGGCAGTCGCATGGTGCAGCTGCAAGCCGCGTGCTGACCAAGATGGCTGCAGCCCAGCTCTCCGCAGCATGCTGCCTTTTCTTCCGGGGGCTTCGGAGAGGGCTCAAGGCACAAAGGAAAGACCACAGTGTTCTCAGTGCTCTGGTGCTTGAAGGAAGACAGAAAACTGTGGGCCTTTGGGCTCTCTGTACTTCATAGCACACTGAAGCTGATCGAAGTTCACTCTCAGATGGCGGCTGTCCGTGCTGTCCTATCAAGTTTTGTCATGTATCACCCCATCCACCCATCATTCACCAGCTTTGCAGAAGGGGGCTTCCCCATTCCCCTGCTGGTACCGGGCTGCTGAGCATAATCTCAGGGGAGCAGCACCAAACGTGTCTTTGGCTCTGATTCTTACTGCAAGACTTTATTTGCCTTCTAACTTTGTGTTTCAGTTTTATTCAGAGACTTCCTATTCAAGAATTCAGTGTTGTTGTCTGAGCGATCTAAGCCCTTTATTGAACGAACCTGGTTCAAAATGATTACTAATAGTTCTCAAAGGGTGAAAGGGGCTGTGGGTAGCAGTGCTGAGAACTGCTGGAGCGTGCTGTAAACATTTCAGATGGAAACCCTGCGTCATAGATCTAGCATTTAGCAGAAATGGCCTGACATCCTCGAACCCTGCCACTTTGGCCCTTTCCAAAATACCCACATCTTCGTAAGATTAGAGATGATGGAGGTGGTGTCATCACCTGAAATATCAGCATTAAAAAAGCACCTGCAACCAGAGGTCTGTTACAAGGACACTTCTGGGAGTCCAGTGGGAACTGTCCCAGCAGCCCAGAAAGCTCCTGCACTTTGCTGGCTGCTTTGCTGACCTGAGTTTGGGCACCAGTAAAAAGCAGGAGGGAATGATACTCTGTGACATGGTGCTGTAACACAGCGTTTGCAACCTGTGTTATCATAATCTGAGTTTAATGCAGCTGACCTGGGTCTCTGTGCGTGTTCCAGGAATAGAGCAGTGTGAACGCTGTTAGATCATCCACTCCATTCCTATGCTGAACTGATAAAATCCCTGCATATCTAGGTCCGTAAGCCTCCAGGAAAGAAGGAGCATTCTGTTTGCACTCTATCAACACTAACTTTGTTGTTTTTCTTTGTCCCTAGAGTGATTTATCCTTTGTCAGACTCCCCCTCTGTGAAGATGTCCCAGTCCTCTCCAGCTGATGAAAGTACAACATTTGAACACCTCTGGAGTACGCTGTAAGTGGCATTTGATCGAGTGTATTGAGGCAGAAGTGCCTCTTTGCCATGTAATCTGTATTAGCACATCTGATCAATATGGCATGATGGGAGGCTAGTATCTTTCATATACACCAATTTTCACATGTTCCTTTCCTGCATTCAGAATTTTGCTCCCAGGCTCTGATCTGCCAAACTACTTTGCGTCGATGATGACAGCCAGAAGCTGAGGATTTTGCACACACTGAATGCAGGGCCCCACAGAGTTGTTTCCAGGTTTTGGAAACTTTCTGAGGGTTGTGCAACCATCAGTAATTTCAACTTCCATCATAAATGCAAAGGAATGAACATAGCAAAGGGCCACACAAAGCTTCCCCATTGCTGCTGCACTCTTGCACATTGGAGGTCAGCATCTGGGCACACTTTCTGTGTGACAAAGCAAAGGTCAGCAATGCCTCTGCATACTAGGGGACAGGAGACACCGACTCATCTTTGCTGTAAGGGGAGAAGGCCACATGCATTGTGTTGTTCCTGCTGGGAAGCTCACTGCCCCAGCAGCACAGCATCAGCCCCAACCCATGTCCATGTAACAGAGCACATTGTGGAAGGGGCATCCACTAGCAGTAACCACCAGAACCAACAATCAGCCAGCCTGGGCTGGGCATGGCCAGTTTTCCTGAGCTGTAGCCCTTGTTGCTGGTGCAGGCTGTGTAAGAGAGCTGGAAAGCTGACCATCTGCCATTGCTTGCTCACAGGGCACCAGACAGCACCTACTTCGACCTCTCTCCATCCAGTCATACAGGCAGCAATGAGGTCTCCAACCGCACAGAGGTCACAATGGATGTCTTCCAGATGAGAGGCATGAATGACTCTGTTATGGTGAGTGTGCTCAGACCACAAAAGTGAGAGATATATCAGATACAAACTCGTTTTTCTCCTGGTGATTGAGTGGCTTTAGGATAGGAAACAAGAACTTACTTATTCATAACTCGAACAGAAACACTGAAGATGCAGAGCTGCCATCGTTTGGTTCAGTGTCCAATAACCCGTAGTAAAATGACTGTATTGCAGATTTGCAGTCATGTGGTACAGTAGTTGGTAAAATAGTGGCTACATATTAATACATTTTGCTGGACTGTCCTCCTGTTTGGGAAGGGCTTGCTTCTTAACAGCATGGCAAAAGAGCAGACATCAGTAGACTGAGACTATCAGTCTTGCTTATGCCTACCTTGGGCATATTTCTGTCAGATGTAGTTTCAGCAGCTGTGTGGCCAGATTTGAACAGTGTTGATGAAATATTCCCCATGTCTAGCAGGAACAGCTGTCTGCTCATTCTCTAGGTCATTCTCAAGTGACAGTCACAGTTCTGGGACTGTGAAGCAAGAGGGTAGCTGTCACAGTTAAGATAAAGTGCACCAGTGACTGTAAGAAGCAGACTCTGTCTTGGCCACTTGCATCTTCTTCCTGCTTGCTTAAACATGCAGCAGTAGGGCTTCTGTGCTGTGATGATGGTGGAGCTCAAACAGCTCAACAGAAGCAGTATAATTTACTCATGTATAAACATACTGCATCGTAAAAGTTGTTTGCAAGCTGCTCCACAGACAGAGCTTCTGGAGAACTATGTCATGCTGTGCTACTGAGGGGCTCACCTGGGTGTTCTTCTGAATGGACCTTGTGGGAGGAAGGGTAAGGCAGGAAAAACTTGAGTTTGGTAACAAGGAGTCTCTCTGATGTGCTGTTTAGGAGTACTCTTTCAGGAACAGTATCTTTAAAAGTACTCAATTTGAAACATCGCTGAGACTGTGCACTAGAAATAACCTCCTCAAAAAGACCAGGTTGCTGTCTCTTCTGAAAGCCAAAGGCCTGATTTGCACACCGCATAGTAACTACCTCTCATCTGGCATCAGGATCTCCCTCTGCTCAGACAGGCATTAGAAATCCACTAGCAGCCATCCTCAAGGCAGTGTGAGCCTCTGTAATGCTCCCAGCATTAACGCTCCTTCCCCATGCAGCCCGGCCTCCCACCAGCATCCCTTCTCCAACAATGCAGCAGCCCTGGCCATTTGAGCATCTCCCTCCACAAAGCCCATTTTGCTCCTCGCCAGCTTGCCTCCCCTCCCCCAGCTTCTTTTTCCCTCGCTTTTAGCTTACTTTCCCTCTCTTGCCAGGCCTTTGTGTGCAGCAGGGCAGGAGCCTGGCAGACGGCTCAGGTGGGGGCTGCAGTGTTAATTGCAGAGCTCCTTATTGCTGCAGAACTGAAGCCCCCTCCAGCAGGAGCCTGGTGCAACCAGGCTGTTCCCACAGTGCCAGGGCTGGGGGAGCTCAAATTAATGATCCAGGAGTAAATATTTATATTGATCCCATTGTGCAACTCAACACTGTGCTGGTAAGCTCAAAGTGAGCTGAGTATAGCTTTTGCTAGTTGTCACCACCAAAACACGTGGCAGGCTGACATGTATGAAGATAAACACATAAATAATGTGAGTTACTGAGAACAACAGCCACCCTTAGTTTTTTTCTTTAAAGATGTCACCTTCAGTTCATGCAGTGCTTAAAGCTTGACTTAGGATGCTGCTCTGACCTCTTTGTGCTTGGGTCCATGTGTGCACACAGCACAGAGAGACGGGTGATGCACACTGGCTACATCTTTGAAAACATGACCCGCTACTCTTTGAACTGCCCATCTGCTCTAATATGCAGACTTCCACAGTGGTGTCTGGCTGAAGCAGAGACCTGACTGACTGCAGTCTTTGTGCTTCCGACCTCATGCCCTTCTTCCAGCCAGCTGTTCAGTAAGCACCTCACCTTGGAGGTTTTTGAAGAAAATAGATCTTTTAATGAAACAATTAAATCCAGTGAAAACAGGTGGGATG
>PPHD01005412.1:0-26457 GCA_002909625.1 Bambusicola thoracicus | reverse complement strand
TTCTTGTCAGCTGATATCACTCGCATAGGTCCCTATAGAAGAAAAGTATTAATGCAAGGGCTATTAAATGTACGGTCATACTTCAGTTCTAGACCCATACTCAAATAGCTTCTAAATAAACTGTTGAGCTTTGTAATCTACTGATGTGGCAGTGACGTGTAACAGAAACATCAGCTGGTTGGAAACCATTTGGATAAACCACGTGATTCCTGAGCTGTGGTTAAAGATGCCCCAAAAGGAAAATATACAAATGTTCATTGAATGCAAGTGTAAAGAAACCTGCACAAAATGTATATTTGAAATCTAGAAAATGTGTTCAAGGTAGGCTCCGTTGATTGCACACACCTTGTTCTTTTGCTTATAACAACTCTCCAGCTGCCATTTTAAGTTGTGTGCTAAGGGAGATGCTGCAGGAAAAGGTACTTCAGGCAATATTAAAAGACAAAAATCACAGTCATGGCTTGGACTGAGACACAAAGCAAAGCTGAATCTCAGTCTCTTCAAAACAACAAATTGAAAAAACCTGAAGGTAGGCAGCACTGTGCTCTTATTCTTTCTACCAGAAGAAGGAGGGAAAGTCAGTAGCATGCCAAAGGCCTCAAAGAGATTTTTTACTAAAGCTGTTAGCAACAGCCTCTAAGTGTGTGTGGGAACATAAGCCACAGTTATTTCAAGTATGTTACCCATATTAAACAGCAAAAAAGAGTAGACTGGCTTTGAAGTAGAAATGCAGGTCCCATGCTGAGCAGAAGCAGCATTATTATGCTTTTTGTCCTTTAAGTTAGAGCCCACAGAGTTTCAGTTCTACAGCAGAACTCTGAATGCTCTGATTTTATGAGGTAATTGGTTGCATGCCGAACAGGTAAGTACATTAGAATAAGAGATCTTTTATTTCCATTAGCGATGACCTTCATATAATGCAGAGTTCCCTGAAGAGCAAGTTTCAAGGTACCCCTTATGAGCAGGAATAAAGAGCACACTGCAAGAACTCACACAGCAGCTGCTACAGCCTAGCCCACAATAGCCACTCCCATGGTTTTCCTTGCTACCAGAGCCACACTGAGTTCTCAGGAGCAGACACAACAGACCCACTAATGAGGGAGCAGTGTGCTTCCCTAAGTGACTGCAGTGGAAAGCTGGAGTGGAAAGCACTAGAATTAAAGAAGGAGAACAAGACATAAATACTGGTTTTTGGAAACAGTAACTGCAAATGCATTAGCCAACTGGATTCTGCAATGTAGATGTAACTGCATCTCTCCTGTAGTGTTAGGAAAATATCCCACATGCTGGGCTTCTCTTACCACAATTCTTCCCTCCCCCCCCACAACTGCATTGTGGTATCATCCTGGAATATTCCTGGAATGCAGGAAGTGAAACAAACTATGAAAGCAGTAGCAATAGCCACAACAGCTGGTTTTGTGTTTGATTAGTTGTGATAACTCTACCATAATGCACAGTGAGCTCAAAGCTATCAAATCTGTACTTACAGACATGTAGGAGCGTGTGCCAACAAACGAGTTTGCCATAGAATCTATCAGTTGTCCACTGACACCAAAATCACACAGCTTGATCTCACCTCTAGAGTTTACCAAGATGTTGGATGGTTTAACATCTGGAAAAAAAATGGATGGATGATTTTATAACAGATAAAATGTGGAATTTGACAATTGGCATGCATCTAACTATGCAGTAATTCCTGTCCCTTCTGTAAGCCTTCCCAGAGAAGAGAACAGGTTCGCTACCCAAGCCCAACTCATGGGCTCTCTTTAAATATACATAAGTTAAGTTAAACTTCTTAAAAAAAAAAAAAAAAGTGCTGAGACAGAGCCGGGAGCCCTCACAGAGGGAGAGGCTCCAGAAGGCTCCAAGGCAGACAGCTGCACCTCCTGCCAGCTCTGCCTTCTTTATACGAGCTTTGAGTATTTGTAGAGACCTCCCCACAAGCACACTTCACAGTGAACAGGAAGAATGCAGTCCAGGAACTTGTCCTGTTTAAAAACCCAACAGGGAGAAGAAAAAAGAAAGAAGAAACCAAACACAAGCAGATGTTTGCTGGTGCAGGAAAACAGGCGGCATAGATAAGAGATTCCCAGCTACATGGGAGCCTTCAGCTGATGTGTGTAAAGGCAGCATAGAAAGTGGTGTCTGCAAAATAAACTGGAAGCACTGCAGAGCCTGGACAAATTCTAGAGGCCATATTTGTTGTGGGGCAACACATCCATGCACCTCTATTACTTCAGTTCAGTACAGACAAATCCCCACTTACCTCTACAGCTCATGAATATTTCATGTTCATAATTAAAGGGCAGAAAATAACATTAGCATTCCACTGCCAATGAACCAGATGATGTTCTCCTTATAAAAAAACACATTCTAGAAGCCATCTGGTCTTTTGAAGACCTAACTTTTACCTGTAGCATTTTGCTAGCTTATATTTAATTACACACCACAACTTCCTTACAATAGCACAGCATGTCATGACTACCCCCTGGCACTGTATACAAAATCTGCCCTTCCCTGAGCATTCTCATTTCTCTCAAGGCCTCCGGTGTGATCAGCGTGCGATGTTAAGAATGCTGCTGTCTTTCCAGTCCTCTAAATGCAGCCTGCAGTGCTATTTTAACTCCAGAGTGCCTGAGCACTTAAGCAGTTTCTCTGGAAACCAAAAAGATCTGTAATGCCAAACAACACAGGAATGCCAAGGTATCCTTCAAAATGTGTGCTCTATCGTGCAAGAAAAGGAAAAATCTGGAAAGGAAGAGCAGGCGTTCTACAAAAGCAAAGTACATAGCTTTTAAAGAAAGTGAAAGGACCGCTCATGCATCACTGTGGGCTATCAGTGCTGCTATCACAGCTGCTATCAGCAGCAGGGCCATGCAGTTCTGGAGATGCTCTTAAGTCTGTCCAGACAGGTGGGTATTGGGGCACTTTGCATTAACAAGCTCCCTCTTCAAAGAGAGTTTCTGGGATTTATAGGCTGTCACAGAACCTCGATGAGGTGTGCCTCCTCTGTCTGAGCCCTGCTCAGCCTCACAGGAGCAGAAGCTAGTTCAGGATGAAAGAGTGAAGGCCCTGGATATCACTGTAACAATTCTTTCCGTAGGGAAGGTGAGTAGCCAGGCGCTCAAGAATGTCTTGGAGCACATTTTGGGCATCTTACAATCACCCAAACATTTAAAAGAACGTACAAACTTGTTGCCACAGGTTCTCAGCCGTACAACTATCCTCTGAACAATCAGAGAGGCACAGTCCAGACACCCAAGACAGGAGAGACATCATACATGTCACAATTGAAAATGAAAAGACATGTAGCAGCAAAGGTCAACATCCATCACACATATATAACCAGGAATCTTCTGAGGGCTTTTCCACATGATGATTCCTGTTTTAAGTAATTTCTCAGGGCAGGATCTTGTGACAATGACCTGGAAACCAGTACACTAACAGACTGTTAACAGCAACCCCTCTGTGCTGTACCTCCTGCCCTGGAGCTGTAGGCTGCAACCAGAGCTCAGAACCTCACAGAGCACTTCTGTGTAAGAGGAGACTTTCCAGACATTATTATAACTCAGACTGTGCTTAAAAAGAATTGAACTTTGATTAATTTATAGTATTTCTATTTATTCAGAGACAAAAAAAAAAAAAAAAAAAAAAAAAAAAAAAACAAACAGAAAAAGTGTGTGTGTATTAAAAGCAAAGTGTTTTGACGAGCAATTAGAAACAAGACATTTATTTCCTTCTCATTTGCTGCCTTCCGGTGTTAACCACAAAAGTATACCAGAGCACACAAGCAGCACATCTATACAAGTCACTGTTACAATTATCTTTATTTAACAGAATAGGAGCTGCTGTGGGACAACACCTAGCATGGTCATGCTCCTTGCTCCCTTCCTTTTCTGTGCCTGCTTTGTATCCCACCGTTTGCCTCTTGAGAGTTTGGCAATTTCTACCTTGTCTTTTCAGAGAACTCAAACTAAGCACAGTAGTCCAGATGAGCTAGCAGTCTATAAAAAGACTATTTTCCATTCCCTCCTTAATAACCCCTAATGACTTCTTCCTTGAGCTGTCTGTAATGACATGTGAATGCTTTGCCTTAGAAGTCACAGCTAGTTCAGGCCACATCTGTACACGTGAGCACACTAAACTGAGCCTCGTGATGAGCAGCAACCACATCCCACTTTTGGAGGGTCCTTTATGATTGTCACAACTAGTTTATCAATCCAAGAAAATGCATCATTGACAAGTTCTGCAGATTTTTTAATTTTATTTCCTTCCTTTCAGCTCAGCATTATTTGTCTAAAAGCAGTCTCTTGCGTTCAGGATGCAGGGCACTATTTCCTGCAGATGATCACAGAGAAGCTGTTAACAACTTGCCCTAAGACCCTTACCCTGAAGTGCACTCCTGTCCATGATGGCCTTGTAGCAGTCCTTTGTTTCGCTGCCCCACACTGATGCCAAAATCTCAGTTGCCCTCACTGTCCTCTACTGCCATCAGCCACACCAACACAGATCTTCACTCTCGACCCAAAAGTACCCATTCTCTTAAAATAAATAATAATAGTGCTTTGATGGTGTTGCATTGCCCAAGAAAAACAGGTCCTCCTTAAACTATCCTTTATGCACTAAATCCATTGAGCAGTCCACTTTAACAGTAGAAGCTACACAAAACATTAGAGGCTGCTGACAATCTCATTTAGACTCATTTTCCTTCCCCCTTTGTTTCTGCAACAAAAGACAATGAACATTTGATTTGTAAACCGTACATTCATGGGTGAGACCAGTCAAGGAACCAGAAAACAAGCAGGATGCCTACAAGGTTCCAAGGATGTACAGACTCCCCCCCCAAACCTTATTTTCCAGTCTTGCATGCTACCAAAACCAGACACTGGGAACCACGCACTGATCTGCTGGCTATGTAACAGCTGTTTTGGTTTAGAACAGCTCTCCCCTACACCACCTTTTTTGTATGCTTACATTTTACATCTTACCACTAAGAGACATTTTATAGCATCATCTACCTCTGCTCCTCCCAGTGCACTCTCTCACCAGGTCATTGCAAACTGTTGCTGATATTACGATGCCAAATGCATTGATGGACTGAATTGCTCCCTGGTTCCCACAGACCTTGCTCTCGTCAGATTTAAGAAGGGTTTTTTTTTCCTCTTTTGCATGCTAGAATTTAGTGAGGTTAACTATTTATAAGTCTCCTGGCTCTCACCACAACACAAAACCAAAATCCTTGTTAAACCAGGCCCAAGCCTGGAACAAGCCATACATGTCAAGTGTTGGTCACACCACGTCAGTGCAGGACCAATAATCAGAGTGCACGCTGCAGGAAGTGGAGAAAGTAGAACAAGTCTCCAGTGATTATAGCTATGTCTCCAAAATAACACTGACTCAGTTACACCACAAGAAACATGCTTTTAGTAGTACTTTTTATTTCAGCTGGGATTCAAGAATGAAGCAGTCTGGAAAAACATAACTACCAGAAAGAGCTTCACCTGCACCAGAAGGGTTTTCCCAGGTCAACATACTGCTATTGCTATGCTGCAGAACTGGACTCAGTCTGGCTTTGCAAGATACCCCCCTTAACCCAGGGCTGCGTGATTCCAAGAATTCTTAAAGAATAAAGTCATAAAAAAGCCTAAGAATGTAAAATGGAGATGTAAGAACTTGAAAGAGATAAGTGGCTTTGCAGCTACCATCAGAAGTCTCTAGGAGTCTCCAGTCTCCTTTCTCCAGCAGAGAGCTGTGTTTGATTGCTTTAAAAAAATTAACAGTGATGCATAATAAACACAATCTACTTCACATAGAAGGTGATCATACAACAGATTGCATAAATCAGACTTGGCCAGCAATTAGCAAACATACTCAGACACATTAATGTCTGATGAAGATATTTTTACAGTCTCAAGATTGGTCTCATATGGTACGAGACTCACCGAACAGCTGGCATGCTGCACACATACTGCACCATCACTGTATGAGTGGTGCCATTCAAACCAAGTCATGAAATGCTCCGTCTTCAGCATACATGAGTCAGGAATAAGGGAATTTATTACCTTATTATATCTAGTGGCATTTTTCTTTCATGGAACATGTCACAGATCAGTGGGAGAGCTAGGTTTCTAAAAGGGCAATTATAAGCTGAAAATAAGGTAGGCCATTTATGTTACAGGAAATTAACCCTGGCAGTACAGAAATGACAATTTGATGCAACTACAGAAAAAAAATGTTTTTAAAATTCAATAAGTATAGAAGTAATTGTCCTGCAAGACAAATGTTTACAAGTGGCATGCAGGACAGCTGGTAGAAACACCAACTTTTACAAGTCAGTCCGTAAAATATAGCTGAACAACTCAGGTCCTTTAATATATTCCTGTCTTGCTTGCAAAGCGAGTATCCCTGTCTCAAGTTCGATTCCCAGCTCTCACACAACTCCCAGCTCCACAAGCAACCCTGGCAGCAAGCAGTTTCAACAAATTCTGTGTGTGCTATAATGTAAGCATACATAAACTCAGATAAAGTAAGGACAGTAGAAGCTGAAGTCAGATGGCAGTTGTAGTAAGAAATGTTAAGTTTGTTTCTTTTAGCAGTGTAAAGCAACCAAAAAACCCCAAAAAAGCCCTCTGAATCAAAATCGTATTGAACCACAAGGAATTTATCATGGAAGTATTTTTAACTCAAATAAGAAATTATATTGACGGAGATTTGCAATATAAAATTTTATCTCACCTCTGTGCATTATTTTATGCTTTTCTCTCAGATATGTGAGTCCTTTTATCACCTGAAAACAAGAAAAATAAAAGTTTTACATTTATGAAACAAAAGATAATTGCATGTTTTTCTTCTGCAAGGATTCTAACTGAATGTTAACTATAGTCTGGGGCTTCTGTTACGTTAACATTGCAAGTGCATATTTTGTTTAAATGTACCCCTCCAGCTCATACTAAAAAACAGACTCAAGAGGGTCCTCAGCGAAAGTTGTGCATCCACACAGCTTGTTGCACAGTAAATACCAGAAGGATAACACTAAAAAAAACAATTAATGAAATGATGCTTCTGTTCTTATCCAGAAGCATCCACTGATATAAAAGAAAACGAAAGCAAATGCACTGAAGTGTGTGACTTGTTCTGGGCTACCAAATAGCGACACATACAGAGATTGCATTCCTTTAAAAGAAAGCACACTTTAAAACCCAGGAACACTTCTCTCTGCCACATCTTTCAGTCCTGGAGTGGCTGCTTCCTGCATTACGGAGCTGAGATGCACACCCACCCACCCACCGCCTTTGGGAGCGCTGAGCACACTTACTGCAATGCTGACTTTGCCCAGTATCTGCTCTGGAATTCTTCCAGCCTTTTTCAGCACTTGATCCAAGGAGCCGCCATCCTGGGAAGAAATGTTTCAGTAGTCAAGCTTTATCCAAATTTCTCTAGAATATTTTAAATAAGACTACAGTCTGAAGATTAAATGTAGGGAGGAATGTTACCTTTCACATTTAACATTGTTATGATGCATATCTGCGAAAAATCAATCCTCAATGGGAATTTTTCAATTTTATGCTTATTTTTTGGCCAGGAACAGCATCCATACTTCACATAATCATCTTTGGTACGAGTGTTTCCATGGCATGACACCTGTTTGAAAGGGCTGCCCACAAACAGCTGCTGACCAAACACTGTGAGTTCTACAAAGTGTCTGCAACTCACAGCTTGATGCACCATCACACAGTATTCTTCTTTTCCCCTCCAAAGATGGAATAAGGAGGACTGCAGTACAGAATACTTTGTTATTGATCACCAGGGTGCAAATGCTGGAAAAATACAGAGCTGCTTCTCAAATGTATAGGTGTTAATGGCACTGTGATTGTAATTAGATCTGTCCCCCTCGTCCCCAGAGGAGATCCTACAGAGAGGAAATTGACTTCTATTAGCTCTGTGCATCTGGAGTGATTGTCAGCTTCCGAGGAAGAAAGCACCAAAACACAAATAAATGTGTCATGGTTTTATGATTTTTCCATTGGTATTCCACATAACATCACACAGCGCACTGGGAGTTAAAGAGTGAGCGATGTGGAATATCGATGAGAAACCATAAAACCATGACAAAAATGTTTCTTAAGGTTCCACCATAAATAACAGCCTTACTAATCTTAAGAGGTTAAATAAACCAAATGCATGCACCGACACCCCAAGCAATGTAAAATACACTGCACTGTTGCTAAGGGCGTCTAAGAAGGAAAATTGATTTCACATACTCAAAATACTAAATAACAAAAAGCATGTGCATAAATTTCAGATTCGCTCAAATAGAGACCACACAAAGAAACTAGAATGTTATCTCTCAAATTTAAAAGAAAGAAACAACAAAAAAAACCAACAGGTTGTATCTCCCAATAATAGAGACAGAAATCCAACATGACCGAGTAATTTCCTTCTGCCTTAACCCACCCTTCGGCAGTTTGCGTATGCAAATGGCGATGAAAAGAGAAAAGCTAGAATAGAAAGCTTTAGAATTTGAAGACTAACACCTAAAAGTCCTTTGAGAAAGAAGAGGTAATAAGGAAGTCCTTCACTTCATTAAAAAATGCACCAGTAGATGGGTAAATATATACGTAAATGTACAAATATACATAAATACAAATAGATGAAGTATTATGTAGGCAGATTGCACTTCTTGACAACTGTCTCTGCCAAGACACCATTGTATTAGCAAATCTCTTGCAGAAGAGAAAGAACCTCTTCTTACCCCCTGAGGAATAGCTCTAATACTGAAAGAGGCTCAATACAACTCAGCTGCCTGGAAGCGCTGGCTGCAAACATCAGCATCTTTCAGGAACAGACTCCAACCTTTCTGCACGTTAAATACCTGCTGCTAAGCAGGACTAAGCATTCGTTTTGAATTTATGCACCTAAATACCAAACCCCTAAATCGTCAGTTTCCAGGCCTTTTCCACCTGTAACTTGTTTGAACATGTTTTGCTAAAGTGTGAATTCTGACTGATGCTAATTGAATGAAAGGAGATTCAACTAATCTCTTTCCCAAAAGGAATGCACTTTCCACCTAGTGATCTGCATTACGTCAACAACTTAATCACTTAATTAAGACTACAAGTAATCCACCTTCACTGTTTCATTTCTCCTTAATCAACTGTTCTTTCCATAAAATCCTGGATCTAGTCCATTTAATTCAGCACTAAAACAGTGGATTTCATACTGCCTTCTCTTAGATTGCAAAGATATCCACCAGAGACATCATTCCCTGCTTAGGAACTTCCAAATCCCAATTGCTCCTGTTATTTTATTCCTTGCAGACGGGAACATTTGTGGCATTTAATCATCTAAGTCAGCAGTGCCCAGTTATTTTAACATTTTTCTTGTTTTTCGCTACCATTTTCAATTCTGAGAAGCTAAGTTCCTTATAATTCCCAATAGTCACTTGTATTTTAGGAGTGTGCACACTTTCTATTCAGCTAGAACATGCTTTAAAAAATGGATCGTGATCACTTGTTCCTAAGCAACCATCAATTTCTTCTAAAAATTTCAGTAAGAGAAGACCAGAGAAGCACTAAAACAAGCACGTGTGCTTTCCAGAGAAAGTAAGGTTTCTCTCCAAAGAAACAGTTTTGCCAGGAAAAGAAGTCTTCAGACTTACTGTATTGCATGTTGTTAAAGACGTCCTCAAATAAGCAAGGAAAACATTCATTAACCTTTAACTGCAGAAAATTGACTTCACATTTGCCTTTCTCTAACCACATGGAGCCACACAGTGCCTAGAATAATGAGTACTTCTCTATTAAAATGAAACTCACTAAAATGTTTTTGGTCTTTAAAACACTGTCTAAATTCCTTGTGGGCTTGTTCACTTCTTGTGCACTAATCCTTGTCTGCATTTCCTGAAGGATTTGAAAGACAAAACATGGATTCATCTGAACCAAAAGAAATTACTTTCTTGTTATCAGAGCTACTAAGGACCCCACAGGTGTCATACCAATCAGCGTCATCTGGACCACCCTCTCTTTATACTGCACAAAATCAAGCCTAAACCAGAACAAGCATCTGAAGAGCAAGATCAGGTCAATATTTTTAAATTCTGAAAAATTTTATCTAAAGTACCATGAATATGGGAGAATAAATTGGAAATCTGAAATGGTTTCAGATGCTTTACTCACACAGAAAAGTCCATTAACTCCAGACGCTCACACGTTGCACGTAGAACCTGTTAATAACTTCAAGTTACAGCTGATTGCTATGCACTTACCATGTGTTCCATGCAAATGCTGATTTCCCCATCGCTGTAAAAAGCTCCATAAAAGCCCACTATGTATGGTGAATTGCACTCATGTAGAACCTGCAGCTCACGGATGATCTGGTTTCGAATAGCTGGCTTGATTTCTAGATGAATCAACTGCAAAATAATCCATTCTTATTATTTTCTTAGTGGCAACGGACCTTCCAGAAAGAAGAGTTTCTTCAGAGGGTGTGTAGGCTCTACGCCTCAGAGGTTTCCAAAGCCCAGATGGGTAACCCAGCCCACTCTGACCATACAGGGGTCTGCTTTGAGCAAGTCAGACCTCACAGCCTCCCAAGGCCCTTTGCATCACAGCTATTCTATGGCTCAACTGTAAAGTAATCCTTATTTTCATAGTAGCAAAGGGAAAGACAAAACACTACAATACAGCATGAGGAAGCCAAAACATCATTGTTCGTGAGAAATACCAGATTTAGAACAAAAACATGAAGATGTTATCCCTAAAATAGACTGTATTATATAAACCAACAGATGTTCTCCACATTACTCAAGTATTCTGTCTCCATGCCATCTCTGAGCAAGACAACTTCCAAATCTTTTTAGGAATTTCTCATTAAAAATGGCTAAAAAAAAAACAATCTACTTTGGTTAAAAGTTTTAAGGAGTAAAAGCTATTACAGGAAAGTCTATTAGAACTACTGATATTGTAAATAACACTGTTACAGTGAAACAAGTTAGGGTCTGGTAAATCAGTAACAGCATCTGGTAGGACTGCAGAATGTCACATGCAAGACCTGAGGGTAAGACAAGTTTATCAACAGGATGCTATTTTCATACATAAATTTTTAAGGGGATAGATGTTTCCAATCCACAAGCTGCAAGAATAGCATTAACATCCTGAGTAAGTCCTGAGTATTTTTTCCCACTCAACTGAAAGTTCTACCAAAAGAAACTCTGAACCAATATCATTACATAAAACAGAAAAGAATTTATAGTTCCCCCAACACGGGCAGAAAAATAAGTAATCAAAATCTCAAATCCTGATTACGGAACAAGAAGTTAATATATTGAAGAAAACTGCAGTTGAAACATCTCAGTTGCATCAAATGCTGATGAATTGGGGTAAAATTTCCTGTTAAACTTACAGTAGTTAAAAAAATAATCAAGTACATTTACTTAGTTCAAGAAAGCCTCAGTGAATGCCATGTGCCTTAATTCTCAATCCTTTAAAGCGGGCATTTTTCAGCACTTCTCTCCAAACTGTCACTATACTGAGCATGGTTATTATCCAAGTCAGTACGTGTACATCTTCCTTTATTTTACTGACAATAACAGTGCACTCTTCTCCAAAGGCATACAGCAATTTCTTTAATTTCCCAATTGAAAAATGGAAATTTTCAGTGTAGTGTAACAACAGCATCTGCCATTTGAGCATGCCCTATGTTTTACCATGCGGGAAGGCTGCACTGTTTCCCATGAAGCAGGTAAGCCTGCCAGCTTCCTGACCCACTGATGTACACTGATGCATGCACAGGCACACTGATCCTTAAGAAGTGCCACCCGTGCAAGGAACACTGCTCACAGAAGGAAGATGTATGGGGGGTACCAGAACAGAAATAAGCCTATAGTCACAGCTGCATCTCCATAACTGCATTTGGTTCCCGGGGATTTTGAGAGAAAGCAAAAGCTCCTCTCATCTATGAGATTTAAAATATCAAGCTATTTAAGGAACAAATTCTCAGTTCTCTTATAAGCTAGGTCACAACTGCTATTGGTTTTGCAGCATAAAGCTGAATCATTGATACACACTGTCCCCAGAAGGTTGAGTGCCTTTTTGCACAGAATCCACCTCCACCCAAGAGGAAACTGTAAAACAGGAAACATCACTGTATTCCAGCACATTCCCTCATCTTCAGTTTTCTGAGCTTTCATTTTTTTTCAGTATCCTCTAGAGGCCCTTTCCTGGTCTGCAGCTGTAAAGGAAGCTATTACGGAGCGTATGTTTTTTCCATTCCTCTAAACTTTTGACCCAGAGTAAAAGATACTGCTACCTTCCCCAGCTTGCAGCTTCTGGTAACTTGGTAGGCCTCCTACTTACAAGTGAGGCTACTGCATGTTCTGTGAAAGACATGCACAGCTGAAAAGATCCCATTTGTCAAAATAAAGGGAAGGGAGAAGAGGGGAAGTAATACTTAACCTCTCATCGCTAACATGGAACACTAACTGTGAGAAGTCAGAGCACAGGATAAGCAAGACTAACTCCTCCTACTTTTCAGTAAGTTGGCACTAAACAGTCTTTTGTGTGTCAGCATCACTTATTCCTCTGAACTATATTTCAGAGAGCCTGCTTAATAAAGGTTGTTCTAAATCTCTTGGTTTCAAGGCACTCACCTTTCTTGCCATGATGAGGCCAGAAGGCTTGTGAGATACTTTGAACACCACCCCGCCATTCCCTGCTCCCAGCTCACTGATCTTCTCGAAGTCATCATCCTTCAGTTCCCCAACTTTTTGTTTCTGGGTAAGGAAAGCTTCAAGGCGCTTCCTTTGCTGTTCATCCAACTCTAACTCTTCCAGCTTCTTCTGAAGCGCTTCCAAGTTTGTCCTGCACAACAAAAAGAACAAGCTGGCTGTTAGGCAGGTCGAGTTTACCCAGCAGCGCTGAAAGAGGAAGAGCAATAGATCATTAAGTACACAGACTGAATACACTATATTTTTGCACCTATACATGCATTATCTAGAAGGAACAGACTTGTACAGCCATCCCTGTGAGATACATATTACTGGATCTCTGTTTTAAGGAAGCACCATTTTACTGCAGATAAAGCAGTGACAAACACAAGCAGGCAATGCATACTGAGGCACTGTCCAAACTCACACGTGTTAAGTTTCGGTATGGACAGGAGTGGGTTTAGTGACTCAGCAGCATTTCCAATCACAGATCTCATGAATCACTGCACATCTCCCCAAGCTGATTTTAGTCCCACATTTTCAAGGTTTACACTGTCATTTCCTACAGAGCCTATGTGTTTAATCCACTGACTGTTCACACAATTATATAATTAATTCATGTAGAAGCTTCTCAGCTAGATTTCCAATAGTTAATTTTTTAAGCAATTAAACTTCAGGTCCTGTAAAAACACTCCATCCCAGTTATGCGGGAACTTAAATGCCCATTTACAATTTCCTGTTCCCAACTGAAACAGTAAGTTTCGTTCAGCCCAATTTAAGGCAATGTTCACAGGGAATGCAAGATGAAAGACTGGAAAAGAATCTGCTTCTACAGTCTACACCACTGTCCACTAAAAATAATAATAATAATAAAAAGATACAATTAAGATTCACCAGTGACCAACAGAAGCATTTCTATTCATCGCTTGACAAAACACACAGCAGAGGCACATTCCCTGAGCAGCCAGGATGGTGCTGTGAGGACGAGGCCGACTCCCCAGGACACAATGACAAAAAACACTCAGATTCCATGCAACAACAGAGTCCCAGGGTGAAACCCTCACCTTCTTAATTAGGAAGCCTCCACTCCCAGACAGATAACAATCTTGATGTGAGCTCACCCCCCAGGTACAGGCAATGTAAATAATATAAAGCCCACAAGCATTCACAGCTCTTCCCTGCCAAATGATCACACAAAGTTTAAGCAATGGCACACTCTTACTTAGTTTATCAGCTTAAGCATGTTAGACAGGGTGCAATCAAAGCTAACACAGGAAGTGATAGCACTTAGAAGAGCTGAACTAAGTAGGAGACAGAATGAGACCCCTGATAGAAAGGTGAGCTGTGTTCAGTCACTTCTTTCTGTATTTAGTTAGTCCAGGCATAGGATTTGCAAACAGTGATGAGAGAGTAATGTCTATTTGCATGCTAAAAAGAAAAAATACAGAACTAGTTCCACAAAAATATTTGCCCTGGATGAATGCACTTGGGAAATGCTGCTCAAAACCAGAACAATCTTATATAGTAAAGTGATAAGCTTTGTCTACTGAAATTATACCACAGAAATAAAAGTAGCTTTATGGTGCATGTGCTCCATTTTTGAGCTATCCTACAGAAAGGAAATGCTACCTTATTTCTGGCCTCATCCAGTGCTTCATACCAGCAGGATCAAACTGGAAGGCAAACACACAGCAACTATCCTAAAGCATCCCACGGAGCTTCCCTCTGCAGATAAGCACAACCCGTAAGAGCATCACAAGTCTGTACATCAGATTGACTTGAAAGATGACCCATTAAGAAACATTCTTGAACCCTGATTACTAACACATAAAATGAAGCAGATATCACCGGATGCTTTATTTCCAGGTCACCCACTGAGACCAACACGCCGCAGCCTCCAATTGACCTTATCAGGGAACTTCAGCTTCCTTTGAAAAAAACCAACCTCTTCTAATCTGCCCTGGCAAGAAGCCATCCCTACATTCGTGCACAAATTCTGAGGAGGAGCGCTGAACTCGCTGTCTTTCTACAGACCGCTTAAGGCAGGGCTGCTCGCTTGGAACAATAGAGGAACCAGAGCCAAGGGAACAGAACTCAACATAGCTTTCCTCACTCTGATGGGAGAAAACAGCTATTGAGTTTTTGCTCTGAAGCAGAAGAGCCTTTCTGCGCCTGGAGACAACACCAAGATGCCTGTGCACGTGGCCTGGAGCAGACAACGTGCCAGTGTGAGGGAACAAACACTCAGTCAGGCCGATGCTTTCGCATGAAAGGCAACAACTTGCTAAGACAGCATTCATCCCATCTGTGTTAGCTTTATACAGGTATGCATTCAATTAGATTCTTTTTTTTAAACATTGCTTGTTTCAATCTCAAACTTTGCACTTAGAGGCATTTCCTTGCCTGACTGTGTAAGTCATAGCTGGTGCTCTTGTTCAAACAAACACGTCAGGTTTCTCTACTTATCCAGAACATGGCCACGGTAGCAAAAGAAACACGAAGGCAAATCAGATCTCTGCTCCCATCCGAGACCAGACCCACTTCTCTTCTCCAGAGGGGAAAAGCAAAGCCTCAGAACTCCTGTCAATTTCACAGAGCAAACAAGCAGTGTGCTCCAAGCTGTAATAGCAAGGCCTACATTACCTGCAGCGATGTGCAGTAACAGCAGTTAAGTTTCTCAGGTCTCACTTGTATTTTTCAGAACCAATTCTTTTTCTGTGAAGTAAGAGAATCTGAAAACTTTCCAAGAAATTCACCCAAGAAAGACGTTGTCCAAATTACCGCCCAGATTGTAACCAACCATAACATTTCCAGTTATCTTTATAGTTACTTTCTGTCCTGCCCTTTGTTACTCTTTCTTTTTAACCCCCTCTCATTCTGGTCACTTGCTTGAGGCACTTTAAATTGATTAAATAAGAGTATTTGTAGCATTAAAATAGCTGGTACTAATCTAGCTCCAGTATTCAAGGGCCAGCAAGAGTTAGGAAGCTGCAGATTTGAACTCTGGCTTCTGCAGCAATCCTGCTCCCATCCAGTAACTGGGACCATTATCTGCACCATCACAGCACGAAGACAGAACAACGCTGAAGTGCAAAGAACATACAGGGACAGATGTGTAGATAACAGGTACATCCCTGCATGCCAAGTTTTACAAATTAAATCCAAACAGCAAATACAGAAGACGGAATACGCAGTTCAGTGCTACAGAAGGACCCCACAAAGACAACATGGAAGTTCTAAAAGCAGCAGAACGCAGGCGTGCCAATGGCCGCCTCCAGAAGCAGCACTAGGAGGTACTCAATCTTACACAGAACTTACTCAAAAAGACAGATTCCTATTAAAATTCATCACCATTACCTTCTGCAGTCTTGGAGCTGTTTTTTCACTGTCACAAAGCTATGTCTTTGCCAGGGCTCCATCAAAGCAGGAAATCATCAAAACCACCTCAGCGCTTCCCTGTTCCAAGCACTACTCCGAAGCAACAGGTTATCATCCAATTTATTGCTATCAGCTCCAAAGCCAAGCACACACTAACACAGTGCACCAGGGAAAGAATCCAGCTTTTGTAATGTGGCCATCTGAATGAAGCAGCAGGGAGGTCAGTGCTGCGCTCCCTGTTTGTTAAAGACACAGTGCAGTTCCACAGGATGCGTTCAATAAATGCCTCCTTGATCAGTGGGGAGGAATGGGTGAAGATACTGTCCAGCCAGCTGACAATACCACTTTGTAAAGCATTCTCTTAACTACTGAACTCCAGGGGCAATTATTCCAAGATTTCTCACCTAGATGAAGAAAATAAATCAAAAGCAACCAAAACTTCAACTTCACATTCAATAGAAGTTTGGGGTTGTTCTCCTCTTACAAAGGCAGCACGAAGTCAAAGGTGTTCCGAAGGTGGAATCACCTCTGCCTGCACTCCATCAGGTCATATCCTCCCCATTAAGTCAACTCTGCTTCTGCCTTTTCACTCTCTAAGAACATTAACAGTCATGCAGTAGTTCTGTAACCTCTGAAGTGCCACTATGCACAACAGAACTTAACTGCAGAGCGCTTCCCCATCAAACACACAGAAGACACTCTCGAGTCAAGCAGCAACCACCCACTGATGTCTGGGGAGAAGTTCCACCTCTGCCCCTGCCTAAAGGATGTCACATACCAGTGAGTTAGGGGATACTGCTGAGCAACAATTTCCTTGCTCTGATTTTCACACTCACATTGGGTGAAGAGGAGCAACAGATTCTGCAAAGTGTGCTCCCTCTGTGCACCACAATGGGCAGAAGGCAAGAGGAGCCTTCAGTTCACACTCTTAGGGGCAGCCACCTCAGCACTGAAGAAAGCACTTCTGAAGGAGATGCATTAGACATCTGAGAGCACTGTTGCTCTCTGAACTGAGAAAGGGAAGAGAAATACTGCCACAGTCTTCTGCTGTGTAATGTTGCAGTAAGAGAAGAGAGCTCCTTACTCTTAGTTCACACTAACAGCACTCCACATCCTTGAGATTCTTTAAACTCACTTAAGCAAAGCCTAAATTAACACTGAAGCCTGCATTAACACCACGCTCAAGCCCAAAGTCTACTTCTGAAAAGAAGAAAACTGGAAGAGGAAGTAGAAATCCGATGCCATCTTGAACAGTAATTTGTCTCATAGCTGATCAAAGCTATCACTATCGGTTTTGCAAGCTGAACAATTAGCAAGAGAGAAAGCATAAAGAAGTACATCCACTTGCAGCTCTGCTGTCAGATGAGGACACAGCTTAGGGGCTGTTTTCTAGAACAGTGACAGTAACACTTTCCCCAAGCCTACTCAGCTGTCAATCTAAAGGAGAAAGTAGGCAGTTCACTACATTATTTCCATGAACCACCTCAACCAGGCAGCTGAAACAAAATAGGAAGAACATGAAAGCATTCTGCAGCAGTAAGGACAGACTACTGTTGTGCATGGCGCTGCCAAACCTGGGCAATAATGCTTTTTGGAAAGAAAACAAACCCAATTTAGCTTTGCCTTTAACAAAGAACAGTTCAGATGGAAAATGTGATCTGAGCAGCCCACAGCTTACAGGACAGGTGGCTCTGCTTCTGGGCTGAGTCCAGGGCAGCCTCAGGAAACATGCACATAAAACACCACAAAGATCTGACCTCACTCTGTGCGAGCAACATGGGAAATACACACTGTTTCCCAACTCCCACTCATTTTCAATATTGCGTGTTAGAGGTCCTTCGTATAGAATCATTACCTTTAGGTGGGACATATGATTGCCCAATATTAGTGCTCTTCACTAGCATTAACTAGCATTTACTAGCATTCTGTTTTCAGGACGCAGAGATTTTGAGAAAAAGCAGATCATTCCAAATCACATCTATTTCTTAGTAAAAGGTATGTGAAACTAACCCAAATTTTCCTGTCTGAAAAGCTTCCTGCCAGCCTAATTCTACTTAAAATCAATCTTCTCATTTATCTGAAGCCAAAAGTTGTGCGTTCTAAAGAAAATGCAGTGTGACTTCAGGTCTCCACCAACCGGCACCGGTTGAGATTCCCCGCAGGCTGAGCCACGAGGAAGGCATTCCTGTTTTGCTCAAGCCCAACCAGTGTGCCACGGAACTTCTCAGACTGCTTTTTTCCATACGAGCAGAAGTGTCAGATAACACATCTGACCTGAAGGCTGAGCTCACCCAAGAGACAAAGCCACAGATGCGAGTAGTGACACAAAGGGACAGACATCAGCTTCCCTTTGCTCCCGAAGCCCCGAAGCCTTTGGCAGTCGTTCTCAGGCACCACTTTGGTTACAGGCCTCCGCCCTGGGCAGCAGCAGCTGAGGCCAGCATGGCTCCAGCCCCCTTTCCATATTTGATGCTGTGGCTGAGCTTTACAACCAGTATCCTGCTCAGTCATTAGCTTTCTCAGGACCTGCTGTAGTGTTGCAACTGAAGTTTGTAGCAAATTAACTCTGCAACCTCGATTTAAAAAAGCCCCAAGAACTGCATCACCAAGTTCTGCACCTTCCTGCCACACACAGCTGTGCACCCATCGCTGCTATTCCCAGGCACCACTGGTTGGCACAGCCATGGGGCTATCTGTGCTTCCTTATGGACACAAGTTTGCTGGGGATTCAAAACAACACAGAGGATAAATAGATCTTAAAATTCTAATCACCAGCCTACACACGTGCATTGACTTTAAGTCTCCAAACCCTTGAGTAGAATTTAATAAAACCAAGGGCTAGGCAGGGCAACAGCAATGGCTACAGTACCCTCACAACTTCCTGATGGGTAAGGACACAGCTTTAGAAAGACACTACAGTAACAAAGAGATGAAGTTACAGTATCTGCTTACAACACCCCAACACCAAGATCACAACTCCGAGCCTCAGGGGCAGAGCAGGGGAGCAGGAATGCTGCCAAAAGCTGCAACTGAGCATCAGGGATGGGGAAAGAGGAGTGCCTGAATACGCAGATAAAAACATAAGCTACAGCTGGGATTCAGAGAAAACTGAACAGAACATTTAGATCTTCCCCCAAATTTGAAAGAGATTATTGGAGACAGAGTACTACCAATATTACCATTTACTAAGGCAAATCATTTTGATTTTATACGTACAGACTGTAACAATACGTACAGAACTATCCATATACACACACCCCTATACAAAAAAGCAATGTTACTTTCCTCCTAGAATATGCATCCTGTGCATCAGATTCCTGCATCAGTGACTCATCTTCCCACCACACCGGAAAAACTTCTAGAAAAGCAAAGAGTCATAAAAACAACAACAAAGAAAAGAAAAAGAGACAAGCTGCCAGGAAGCTTTGTTTCAAAAGCCTTCAGGTAGATACTTAGGAAGGCGTTCATCTGCGCAAAGGGTCACACACAGGGAGCAGTGTGGAGCAGCCTCGCGTGTAACATGCAGCAACAGATGCCCCGTGCACTTCCTCCTGCTGTGTGCCAGCAGGAACCCACATCCTCAGCTGTCAGCAGGAAAAGCCCTGCTGCAATTCACTCTCCTGTTGCTCGGACTGAGTCAGGTTAAGGACGGCTTCTCACCAGATGTTTGCAAAGGGATTCCCAGCAGTGAGTCTGTCTTCCCCAGTTGCTCAACTCCTGCAGAGCTGACTGGCAGGCAGCTTTCCTAAGCATAACAGAGACCGCCTGAGTGAATAATACAGAACATGTATCAACCAGAAATTACCTGATTGCTCATTTCTAACAATGTATCAGTAAGCCTTCAAAACAAAAGTGCCACCAAAGAAAACTCTTGGGAAGAAAGAAAAGCTTCCCCCAAAATTCAGCACGCCACAAACTGATGCTGCCAGCTAACACTGCTCCCTTGGACACAGGCGTGCTGGTGCTCCGGCAGTGGGATCCAGGAACCTTCCAACCACAGCCCACCCACAGGGCAATGACAGAGAACAAATAGAGCTGCCAGGAGCTGCACAGAGGGTAACACAGGGAAGAGCATGGGGGGAGCTTTTGTATGAGAATGTTTGGAATGCAAAGACCATCCAATAGACAATTCCTTCTTCTGTTCATTTCAGAACATCCCTCCCGTGCACGTTACAATGCTCACTCCATACCCACTCCAACAGCTGCCTGATGAACTTCCCGCCTCAAGAAAATTCCCTACAATTCTCAAGGCTTTTTAGTTCCTCCAGACAATGCTTCAGCAAAGATCCTTTGCCCAGACTAACAACAGTAGCCCTGCTGTCAGGCCAAACAAATAATTTAAGTGCATGGGAGGTTTGCCTAGATCCTTTCCAGCTTTTTTTTTTATATATAAAAAAGAGTCATTTTCAAGTAATAAGCAGCACTGAAAGGTCTCAGAAGTAATCTTGGTCCTCTCGAGAGGAAGATCTAAGACTATTCAATTAAAAGATGTACTGATCAGAAATTGTTACAACTGCTGGATTTCAGTGCATCTCCGTGTTCCTCACAGGCGCTGCCACGTAACCCTACAACAACCAGGGCTCTGCCCCACCCTGCCCCAGCCATTCATTCCTGAGCCACTCAGAACACAGGCATTTAAAACTTAACTGCAAAACATCACCTATTTTCAGCTGCCAAACCTATCTGAGACTCTTCAGTGGGGAAAACTCTCAGCTCAACACAGATGGATGGTTCACTGGAAGAGATGGGACAAAGAAAGCACCAGGAACACGCAGGCAGAGCAAGAGGAGGACGGAGGCTGCGGAGCAGCAGGATCCTGCACGTGTCCCATTGTGAAATCCCACCTTTGTAATTCCATCTGCAGAACTGGTGTGGGCAGAAAAAAAAGAAGTCAGGATCCAAACTAGCAGCTGGCACATTCCTTACCTCAGATCTCAGCAAAACACAGCAACGTTAATTTTTAATGCAAAGTTTATTTGGTGCTCCTAAACTGATTGAGGCTTTGTGAACAATGACGCAGTCATGAGGAATGACAGTAAGTTTCCATTAGGGTAATAACACCCCAGTCTAAGTGCACAACATGACTCTACGCTCTTACATCAGTGCTAACTGTCCTAGAAACCTTTCCTCCATCCACACCTGACAGACAGCTTCCAGTTCACAGTTAAGAACAGCACAGGTCAATTTGCCACTTGTGGCAGTTATTACTTGTGTATTAGCTGTGTCTGCTTACTTAGCTAAGTTCTCAGCACGTGCATCCATAAATAACATAAAGAGGTAAGACACTCAAGCTTTTACTCTGTTTTATTATGACATGTGCTCTATTAGCTTCCTAATTATTACAATGTTATTTCTAATTCAGCGAAGGACAATGTCAGACTGAAGCAGACTAAGAAAGTCATTACGTATGTTTTAACCTGAGTGTGGAGAATTTAGCAAACAACAAAACACTTTCCTTAGAAGCATCCAGCATTTATAACATTCTGCCTAAAATGTGTTCTCATACTACATGTGTTCGTAAGCTTGGCTAACTCTTCAGCTGTACTCCTAGGTCATGCCAGCTAAGTCAGAGCCTTCCTTCATGAACTGAAAGAGAGCAAGCAACAAGAAAAAGCTAACACGTGTTAAAATTTATGTGCTCCCTTACAACTGGATTTTGCTGGTCACCAATTTCCAAGAAGTTACCCTGCAACACCTTTGAACGTCCACTCAAGTCACACCCTGAACAGTTCCTAAGGTGATACAAACCTGCAGGCAGCATTTGCTTGCATTCTTCTCAAAGAGCTGCCTCCTTACAGCACCTTAAAGGAAGATGTAAACTCCACGTTCTACCTTTCCTTTCACATTCTTTTCTAGTTAAAACAGAAGTGTTCTTTCATACTGTTTTTAATGCAGCTCGACAGGAATATCTTACTCTGCTATTCTACCTCATAAGATAACTCACCACGTCACACCTGAGATGAGCATCACGCTATTTCCCTAGAGCAGGAATCAAAGCTTAGCCTGGACTGGGGAGAAATGAGTTGACAGCAGGATACACGAGTTGTGTGTGTGGAATTCTTTAAACAGACTGGGGGAAAAAATGGTATTTCAATTGCCATTACCTTCTCAATACAAATGCTTATACAACGCAAAGGCAGTGACATTAAATTAAAAAAATTCTTTTTGTCTATTAAATCCAAGTTCCAGGCATTTCTGGAAAGTTCCAATTATATTACCAGAGACAGCAGTCAGCTTTATTTACTCAGCAAAGGGAAACAGCACGGCTTCAGAGTAGCTATGGCAATAGGCAGACAGACCTGAATGTAAGCGACGGGCAGGCAGAGCAATCACAAAGTGTCTCTTCTGAAATTAAAGACTGTAAGCAGTGACAAACACTAATACACATCTTAAGTGCAGCATTAATCACTTCCACGACAGACAAAGGAACTAAATAGAAATCATAAGGCTTCATCACATATTGTGGCTTGTTGGATATTCCCGTTCAGTGACAAAAAATATACGCGCTATCTTTCACTTTTTCAAATGAACATTTGATAACAGTCTAAGATATATGCCAGAACATTCTACATGTATGATCATTCAACACTACTTATATCTTAAGGTATGGATTTAATCAGTTTTTACATAAATATATAAGCACTTCTGGACACGGAAATTTTAATGCAAAGCCCTGAGACCAGGGGAACACAAACTCATTACGCAGCCCAACTTCCAATCAGTAAAAAACACTGACTTTTAAATCAATTGAGGAATTTCTAGCAACTGGTAACAGCTGTCAGATATTCCAAGGGATGGGAAAAAGAAGTTTGAGAGGAAGAGAAAGCAGACACATGGTTTCTTTTAGCTGCTACAAAAGTGAGCCATCCCAACAACGTCGGCCAAAAGAGAAGTATCCCTATCGTTACATTCGATTTTCTTTCCTCTTTCTCCCATTTTCTCTGTAAAATCTCCAAACATGCATGCCTGCACAGCTCCAAAAGTACCAGAAAATAATGAAGAGCCAGCAGCTGGCCAGTGGCACTTGGCTTCATCCTGACCATCCCAAGCAACAAGGCACCAGGACAGCAGTGCAGGTCCAGCTCTGCATAACTGCGCCTCGGCAGGAAGCGTCAAAGCAGAAGCGAAGCTCCCGGCACAGAAGGATCTCATAGTGAGTGCTCTCCGGAGCACAGGAGGGCAGCCAGGGGATTTGGAAGGCACTGGAGAGAATCAAAATACCCTGTACAATTTGTTAAAGTAATAACTACATATTACAAGCTACAAATACAAAACCTGCTGTCAGAGAAATACATTGCGGAATTGAAGAAAATATTCAGTATATGGATATTTACATCACAGGCACTTCCATTCTCCTTTATAACACTTAGGGTTTAAAACACATTCATGCGAGTTAGAATCAAGCCCCAGCACACACTTAGAACACACCTCACACCGCAAGCTTTTTCTCACTCCAGCCAATGAATTCCCAATGCCAAACAAGGCTGAGGACACAGACAGGAGGCACGGGAAGCAGGGCACCCTGTGTCAACGTCTCCTCCTCTTATTTCTGCCATTTCCACTTCCTTTCTGCCAGGAAGCAGAAGCACCACATGCATCCAATCCTAGAAACACCAAGCTTCGGTATTTTAAAGCCAATAAGGGTACATGACCTCCCATAATCTCTTCAGAATATGCTGCAGAACCTTCAGACCGGCAGCTAGCAAGTTTCTGATGTTTAACATAAGATTACTGATGGCCAACCTATATCCATTTGGTTTTGTACCAACGTTGTCTTCAGGCCCAAAAAGGTTCCTTCACACATTTACAGAGAACAGCCACCTCGCCTCTCAGTCTTCACTTTACTTCACTAAATAATTTGAGCTTTTTTCATCCTCCTCAAGAGGTTCTGTGCCCTGGAGAAGAACAGAGAAGCAGCCAAGATCACTTGTGCCAAAGCGCCAGGTTTGTGTATCCTGGAAGCAGATGAGTGGCTGGAGACTCGGGGCCAAAATTCCATTCAGTCAGGAACAAAGCATTACAAAGCATCTGTGTGGTACTCAAACACCTCTGCTGTTTATTTTAGCTGCTGAACAGAGGAAGAATTACTGAGCAGATAATCAATCATCTTACAGATTTAAAAAGTAAAAAACAAACAAACAAACAAAAAAACAGAACTTTTTCAGCTTTATTCCAAAGCCATTTCCAAATTCTGAAGCAATTATTCCTAAATTAAAGTCTTTCATAATGAGGATGTAATATCTGCAGGATGAGATAAACTAATTCTGGCTGTGTATGGGACGACAGGTTACCAGCGCTGCTTTTTCACTGAGCTGCCTGTTAAAAATACTTGATACAACTCTCAACTTGGCAAGCGCCGGGTACAGCTCTAATGCATAACAAAGAGCAGAAGCTCAGGAGATGCATATACCAAATGAATTAACACACAGAACAGAAAGCACTGCAGGACAGCCCTTCAGTGTAAACACAGCGCAGTACCCCATGAGTCTCCTTAAGTTTCCAACAGTATCAGACAGCAAACATTAATTAAATATGATAACGTTTACTGTATGAGGAAATACTTAAGAACCACAGTACTTCACATAGTATGTCTTCTGATTAACTTCTGGTAGCAACACAAGAAAGTGATGGGTTTATCATATTTACTGCATCAAAAAACAATATGCAAAGAGATCTCTGAAAATGAAATCAACTTATCCACAACTGCCTTGAAGAAAGTCACCTAGAAGGTGCTATATAGATCAATATGAAAATAAGACTTTTGCCTGTTGATGCAGAAGAAAACCTGTGTAATATTTTAGATGCATTTCTTGGATGCAGTTGTGAATCCCTGCCACGGGAGACTTTTTGAAGAGCTCATCCTTCAGCTCCCCATCAAAAGACTTTGCTAGAAGTGCCACAGCTGGAGCCCCGAGATACTGAGTGCACCCTGTGATGCTCAGGTGGTTAAGTGAGATCTGAGCCTGCCTGAAAATGTGGCAACAACAGCAGCACACGTGGAACACTTTCAGCCTGAGACGTGCACATCTCGCTGCAATTCTGCACCGCGTTCCCTGACAGCAGAACATAAGCACATCAGAGCACAGCCTGGGTATCCAAGGAGCTAACCATACAGGGGAAGGAATCCGTTCTTCCACACGCACCCACAGCTCACACCTCCGTTACCAGGAAGCCCATCATCTCTACTTAAAAACTAAGGGGAGAACGCAGATCTACCAACCTCACGGAAACTCCTTTGGTAACAAATACTGTGCGGTGCTGACACCGACTGCAGAACCAAAGCCCCACGGTAACCCAGACCCACCAGCCCTGCGAGCAAATGAACAGCTCTCGTTGGCTGCCCTCCTGCCCTGCACAAAGCACACCGGCGGGTGGCTCAGACCCTGCATCCTTTCTCACAGCACACAACGCTTACCTACGGTACATCCAGGAGAGCTCAAAGGCATTTTGCCCCAACAACCCCAGACATACCCAGCATTACGTGCTAATTACCGAAAGATTTACTCAGATTAGCGCTGGTTTAGCTTAAAGCCAAGGAAGGAAAAAGAAACCCACACTTTCCCTACAGATCTGTGACTCCTGATACCACTTCTACACACACCTACGAAATACACTGTTAGAAGTGTAGAATTTGGCCCTCGTTGTGTAATTATATAACCTAAGAACGTAACAGACCCCATTACGGACACAGGCGCAGAGCTCTCCCCTCCCGCTCACCTCCCGCACCCGCCCGGCGCTGCTCTCCGCCCCGACACCGCCCGCTGCCCACCGAGGAGCCCCGCAGCAGCTCAGCCCGAGGGGGCACAGCAAGGCACGGCACGGCCCGCAGCCACCGGCATGCTGCTGGAGCCGGGCTGGGCCGCTCCGGGCGGGGGGAGCCGCAGGGAAGGAGCGGCGCCGCAGCCCCTCAATGCCCGCGGTTCGAGCCCCGGGCGGGGCGGCCGCGCCCGGCCCCTCAGCGAGCACCCCGCCACCCCCGGGCTCCACTCACTCGGCAGAGCTGGTCCCGTTGACGGCGGAGCCATCCGGAGCGGGGTTGAGCTGGATCGGCCCTGGCTTCTTCTTGGGCATGTTGCCCCCCGGCCAGCGCAGAGCGTGACGGACGGAGCGGCCGCGGCCCCACTTCGGCCAGGTCCGAGGGACTTCCCGAGGCGAAGCAAACTTCGGGGCCGCCCCTCAGCGCCGGAGCAGCGCGCGGCCGCCTCCCCGAGAAGGAGCCGAGCCCGCGACGCTGCCGCTCCGACACAGCGCGGCCGCCGACCCGGCCTGCCCGGCGGAGCGACTCCGAGCTCCGTACCGACGGCTCCCGGCGGAGGAAAACTGCCCGGGCTCAAAATGTGCCCTTCCCCGGAACTGCGCCTGCGCACACCGCCCGG
>PPHD01005411.1:11555-26462 GCA_002909625.1 Bambusicola thoracicus | reverse complement strand
AGAGGCCCACTGTGTTGGTTTACTGGACCAGAATTCTATAATATACTAACTCTTATAAAACTAACAGAACTTGAAGACATGTCTCTGTTGTGGGGCAAATGTTGGTTTTCCCATAAGAGACTTAGATCCTTCTGTCTTCAGTTCTGGTTTCTTTTAAGTGAGCTTGCTGGCTGCAGGCACCATCAGTCTCATAATTCATTCACCCTAGTTGCCATGATGCTCTTAACTTGCAAGAGGCATCAGTGCAGGCTGCCAAACACATCCTGTGTTGTTTGATGTCAGAAGAGCAACAGTAAGGGCATACTGTCCCCAGAGACTTCCTATAGGGAAACACTTTTACAATCTTAGCCACAAGGATATAGAACAGTCAGAAAAAAAGAAACTAAACAGTGAAAAATAAACACAGCAGGGGAGAAAACTGAAGTAAACTTATCACTTTGATAGCTAGAGATTGTTTGCTTCTGAGTGATTTTCTTTATTTGCCCAGAGATAAGCTGATTATGTGTTCATGTCCTTCCATTCCGAACCATTCTGAAATTTGTATAAATTCCTCAGACTTCTTCCTAACACAAACCAAGGCATGCTTTCTTATCCAAGACACTGTGGCGAATGATGCTCCAGACTTATTCATCAGGTCATTACTGTGCGGTGACTGCAGCCACAGCCTTGTACTCACACCCTTCCTTCTGGGCTGTCTTTCTTACTGTCTTTGACAGAGTTAATCATAGAATCAAAGAATGGCCTGGGTTGGAAGGGACCCCAAGAATGATCAGGTTCCAACCCCCCCGCACAGGCAGGGCCACCAGCCTCCAGACCTAATAGCAGATCAGGTGGCCCAAGGCCCCATCCAACCTGGCCTTGAACACCTCCAGGGATGGGGGATCCACAGCCTCTCTTGGTAGCCTGTTCCAGACCGTTAATAACAGTTTACAAGATCCTATATCACTGGAAAAATACTTTGATGAGAATTTATTCCCTACAGTATCAGAGGGCCTGTTCACGTGCCTTCTATTTTTCGTAAAAATAAATCGTAAAATTTCGTAAATCATAAACATCAACATTTAAAAAAAAAATGACAATCTTTTTTCATTCAAGCTTTTCTTTCTTTGGCTTTTTAATATTTGAAGGGAGCATATAAACAGGAGGGAGTAAGACTGTTTATGAGGGTGGACAGTGATAGGACAAGGGGGAATGGTCTTAAACTGAGACAAGGGTTGGGTATTAGGAAGAAGTTTTTCACATAGAGGGAGGTGATGCACTGGAACAGGTTGCCCAAGGAGGTTGTGGATGCCCCATCCCTGGAGGCATTCAAGGCCAGGCTGGATGTGGCTCCGGGCAGCCTGGTCTGGTGATTGGCAACCCTGCACATAGCAGGGGGTTGGAACCAGATGATCACTGTGGTCCTTTTCAACCCAGGCCATTCTATGATTCTACGATTCTTTCCTAAGAATTTTGTATTTGTGACTCATATCCATCTCCATGTCCATCTCCACGTCCATCTCCACAAAGCTGAAATAAACCGAATTTACATGGAAGAACTATGAGAGGCTGAGGTAATTGAAGAAGTTTTACATAAAATAAAAGCAGTATAGTATAGTATCTGAAAGGACAGCTTACACAGTGTTTTCTCCACTTCCTTAGAGATGTTGGCTGTCCGTCATGGCAGTTTGGAGAGAGGTTTAAGAAAAACAAGGAAATTAGAAGTATAAACAGTTATCATTGTATTACTGCAATTTTATTTTCATTTTCCTTTGGACTACTAAAAGAAAAAAAGTGAAAAGAACTGCCCTTTCCCTGCATTTTTTGCTGGAAAAACTACTATAGCTTGGCTTGATGCTTGTGAAGGGAGAGCATAAGAAAAGCAAAGACATCCTGTATCTGCTAAACAAGATTTTAACTAAAAAGTTGTTCAAAAGTAGAGCACCAGGACACTGCTATGAAGAAAATGCAAAGAAAATAAAACCCAAAGGTTTTTCTCTCCTCTTTTGCCTTCTCTCCTCTGGTTTTGTTTTTCCTTTAGTGATTGCTTCCTGTCCTTTTTTTTTTCAGTGTGTAAAACATCTGTGATTTGCTGCAAGGACTGTCTATTTATACTGAAAACCTCGCAGCAGGTGCCACTTAAAAAAAAAAAAAAGAAAGAAAGAAAGAAAAAACCAAGCAGTAACCCATGAGTGTTATCCCATGACCCTGCAGGGTCATTTTACTTGTTATTTCACAATGCATGTGGGAAGGAGGCTTCCTATGAAAAGGCTGTGTGTAGCCAGCAAGAAAGATAGAACAGCTTCCCTTTATCATAGCAGAATGCAGATTTATATACCAGTGATCTTTGTGAAAGAAAAATTTTACAAATAATTTAATATGTGAATTCTAAAAACAGGCCGTGCTGAACAGCTGCATAATATATCATGCATTTTTATCTAGGGATTAGGAAATGTGAAATCTTCATAGCTTTCATGAGAGCACAACCTTATTCTCATGACTTTAATGTTTAACATCCGTGCAGCTGTTGAAGACTGGTATTTCTTAACCAAAATTGAAATGAAACATTTTCATAGGATAAAATTATACCTGAATGCTACAGGATCTCTAAACACAGTATGTATTTAACACTTCTCTATAATATAAATAAAATTGTATGCATATAAATAATAAAACTGTAATTTAACATCATAGAAATACATTGTTCTTTAAACTTCATGTTAGGAATTCAGAGGGAAATTACTGAATCTAATTGTAGTTCACCAATCCCCACCAGCCTTCTTTCTTCTTGTGAGCAATATTTATAAGGGTCATTGGATAAAAAGCCTGAAGGAACTTCCTTAAACTGGATATTTATTTAGCTCTTCCAGATCTGCCCTTCTCCCTTCCCCCAGTGCTGTTTCCACTGCAGCTCATTGTGAAAACCAGAGCCGTGAAGCATGAAAGATTATGTCCTGATACAAGACAGCGCTGGAGTTTTAACCTTCCATGCTAATAAGATTGGTCTTAATTGTCCTCCCAAGTGTCTGCAACAAAGCTAATTTCGGAGAGTCAGAGATAACCCTTGTAGATGACCTAATTAAATTCTCAGGAAAGCTATTATTTTTTAAGCTAAGGTGCTTCAGCCATTGGCTATTTAATAACTGAAGTTTAAAATGTCTGGAAATGTGGCATCTGCAATTTATGCTCAGCCAGAATACTTCATTCATGTCAGTAGCGTGTACAGGCTCAGAAAAGCGAGCCTTTCATTTTAATTCAGTATGATCCTCACAAATCTGTAAAACAACCAAAATATTTGTTCCACACAAACATGTTTAAATCTATTTAGTGTATCATTCCTGTATGAATTAAGTACACAACAGAATCCACATGCCAAGTTGTTATGTTTAAAATAAAATTAGAGAAACTAAAGATGGGAACTGTCTCCCCTCTGGTCAAGTAATTGCAAAATTATGCATGTCAAGTCATTAGCTATACTGAAAACATTCTCAGACTGACCAGCTCTCACTATGGTAACACTACGTCTTACCATTATAAATGTTGGCTGGAATGCTGCATTTAAGCCTTTGTAAAACGTGTGCTGTGTGCTTTACTTAACAGTGAACTAATATTTGGGACAAGCATTTGGAAAATTTGCAAGCTGAATTGTCTCAGAGAAAAGCAATTTGTTTACAATCAGCATTTGGTTGTTAAGATAAGGAGCTATTCCCCAGACAGGTAATGATTAGTCTGAAGAGGTGAAGAAGAAAGAGAAAAGCCCAAGGACAGTTCTGAACAGCTTTCAGCTATCAGGCCAGTGTTCCTGCTGTTAGATCAGTGGCTGACAGTGGCATGTCTCCTTTGTAGCAAAGGAAACTCACACTGACATCTTAACTTGCTAAACTAGCCATGGCTATCATTTCATGCAGGGGAGTAAGAGAATGGGGAAACTGAGAGAATATAAAATATTAAAGAGAAGGAAAAAAAGAAGCACTCCAAACTTCTTCAGCATCCAGTTTCCTGTAAATAGCATGCATTCCTCTCACTTTAGGCATTACTGGAAATGAACTCCATCTGGCAGGTTTTCTCTGTTTGAAGCAAAAATGCAGGGTCCCCCAAATCCATTACTAAATGGGCTTTGGATTTTTTGAACTAAGATAGATGGATGCTTTCTTTTCAATATATTATCTACAATTCTAAGAGCTCCCCGTGCCTTTGTTTTCTGTGATCCTAAAATGGTGAATGTAAGAGAGAATACGTATGCCCTATTTAATAAGGGGGCAAACTTTAATCTTCTATTTATTTATTTATTTATTTATTTAATGAGCATTTCTAACGTAATTCAACTGTCCTTAAAATGTGCGCATTTTAAAAGCAAATATGCTAATAAGAGCATTTCTTTAGATTGTGGATATAAATCAGGAAAGAACGTGCTTTGTAAAACTCCCTTAACTCACGGCATGAGTGCAAAGCAGCACTGAATGCACTCTCTTGCTTTAGTGCTAAGATCCTAGATCAATGAGACTACTGGGAACTAAAGACCTCAATCACCTCAGAGAATCGCATGGGACCAGACGAACAGTGAAAGTCATACCACACAGATCCTATCTGATTTAGGAAATAGAAGGTGGTTGTCAGACTTCCTGTGCACACACTGTCTTCAGCAATCCCTTTTTTTCCATAATCAGAACAAAAATCATTGCCTCACAAGGCATCCTCAGGTATCAGTCCTGCTTGCTCAGTCCTGCTCCTCGTGCCTTACTGACAGACGAGTTTTTCCTCCAAAGACAGAAATTGGTGCAAAATTTCTTGTAACATTCCCAAGCTTTCACTCAGACTGCACTCATGCTGCTCCTTACTTCAGCTAATGGGAATGCTGTGTGACTTAATAACAGTCTGCATAAACTAATACATTAAAAAGTAAACACATAATGACAGAAGCAAGAGCTTTCTGATATGCTTTTGATAACTGAAATAAAATTCAGGATTTAAATGGTAAAATTATTCAGATCTTTTAGCAACTCTTCTGTAACATGGTTCAATTATGCAGTTCTTTGATGCTGGTTACCCACAGACTCTCTTTACACCTTTCAATTCCCACAACTTTTTCCAAGAATTGATTAAAAAACATTCTCAAAAGTGAAGCTAATGAAACCATAAACTGAGTAACAAAAAGGTTTCCTTTATTGAAGTTGTTAAAGTCGCATCAATCTGACAAGCAGAGGTCAGTGAAGTTCAAACCCCAAATGTTCACATCCTTCAGGAGAATGGGACATTATTAATATTTTTGTATAGAGCTCATGAGTCAAGCAGCTTCTCAATGATGAAATGAAAAGGGTATTCCACTGTGCACTGTGAAATATATTATATATCTTCCACATAGTTGGTTGGGGATCAACTGCCAGCTTCTTCACGGTGTGAGCTCTTGATTGAAGCCCCAGCTGTGTTCAAGGGATTGAAAGAGACCTTGAAAATGGCAAAGCAAGAACTAGCATTCAGAGCTGACAAAACAAAGCTGACAGGAGAGGCAATAGTTATTCGTTCTGAGTGCTCATCATAGGAAACGTCAATGAAAAGAAAGAAGAAAGAGAAGGAGAAAAAAGGGTGGGAGGAATCAAACAGAAGTTTTAGTATGGCTTGAATATGCTCTTCTGTTTTCTCACAGTTTTTTTTTTTTTTTTTTTTTTTTCTTAAATAAAAAGAGAAACACAACTTAGAGCTTGGAGAAAAAAATTAAATGCAGGAATCAGAAGAAAAACTCATGCCTCATGCATCCAGAGCTGTAATGAAAGAATGCCTGATTCCTAATACCACATTGGTCTTAAGGAATTCTTTTTCAGACTCGCATTTTTGTCCAGTAACAGTTTTGGCAACCCAGGCGAGACACAGCCTCTGAACTTTGCAGATCTGTGGGATCTCCAGATATTCCAGCCAGCACTGAGGGATTCTCAGAGAAAGCTGCTGATCCCAGCACTGCAAAAAGATTGTGCGCTTATACTAAAACATTACATGGTGGTGGTCTTAGAAAAGGAAAGTCAGAAATCCTGTAAGTACTGCTGCTCACTGTGCAGCACCAGTAAAGCATGGATTAGATATCAACAAGAGGAAAAACAGGGCCGATGGGAGCAAAGGGAAACCAGAGGAAGAGAAATACAGGTAAGTTCGAATTAGTTCAAGTTTGGTGTAGAGGAATCCCAGCACGGAGGAGATAGATTCTGAAATATATTTGGGTCTGGGGAAGGAAATAAGTCAGCAAGAGGGAGAGTAAGAGATTTGTTTTAAGTACAGTGGGCACCTTTGAGGCAAGCGCTAGGATCCAGAAGCAGTGACAGATTTGTGATTGTGGAAAGAACTGTCCAGAACATACAGGAAGGACACAGATAAGGTAGCTAAGGTGATGGAAACTCTCATTAGAACTCAAGATCCAAACTGGAATTACTTGCAAGTAATACTAGATGTTTTGCTGACATATAAGGAAAGAATTGTAGTCTCAGGAAAGGCAAAGGAAGAAGAGAGAATCCATGCTCAGAGAGCACAACAGAGAACAGCAGACAATAACTATCCCTCAGCTGATCTTAAGTGGGACCTGAATAACCCAGGTTTTGACTAAATATCAGCTGGAAAAGGAAAGGGATGATGCAGAGCAGTTATTATCTATTTTGGTAAGGCAGTCAAATCTGAACATTGGATGCAAACTGTAGAACATAGAATCACAGAGTGGTTTGGCTTGGAAGGGACTTTTAAGACAATATTGTTCCAACTCCCTGCTATAGACAGGGACACCTCCCTCTAGACCAGGTTGCTCACAGCCCCATCCAGCCTGGCCTTGAGTCCTTCCAGGGAGGGGGCATCCATGGCCTCTCTGGGCAACCTGTTCCAGTGTCTCACCACCCGCACGGTAAAGAATTTCTTCCTAATACCTAGTCTAAATCTACCCTCTTCCAGTTTAAAGCCATTTACCCTCATCCTGTTGCTACATAAAAAAGTCCCTTATAAAAATGTCCCTTCCCAGCTTTCATGTAGATCTCATTCAGGTCCTGAAAGGCTGCTATAAGGTCTCCTCGGAGCCTTCTCATCTCCAGGCTGAAGAACCCCAGCTCTCTCATCCTGTCCCCACTGGGGAGGTGCTCCAGCCCTCTGATCATCTTCATGGCCCTCCTCTGGACCCACTCCAACAGCTCCATGTCCTTCTTGTGTTGAGGCCCCAAAAGTGGATGCAATGCTCCAGGTGGGGTCTCACAAGAGCAGAGTTGAGGGGCAGAATCACCTCCCTCAACCTACTGGTCGTACTTCTCTTGATGCAACCCATGATATGGTTGGCCTTCTGGGCTGCAAGTCCACGTTGCCAGCTCATGCTGGATCTTTCATCAGCTTGAACTCGTAACACAGGAGGCTAGGAAGCTGACTTTGGGACAAAAGGTGACCGTAATAGTGCCCCATGTTGTCACAACTGTCCTGGGACAAAAAGGGGGACATCAGTTCCACAACAGAATGCTGAAATACCAATCTTGTATTACTGGAACAAGAGGACATCAGATTGAAAGTACCTACCTTTCTGAACCCTGCAGAACCTAACTTTTTGCACCCTTAATAATGAGTGCAGAGGAAAACATGACTGGAAACTATTGAGCAGAAGTATTCCAACTGAGTTGACCTGTGAGATACTGCCCTTGAGGAGGTGGACTGGGAACTGTTTGTAGCTGACATCAGCTTTCTGAAAGAGGGGAGTCAAAAGGCAGGTTATGCTGTAGTGACCCTAGAAGAGGAGGTAGAGGGCAAAGCTTTGTCTCCCAGTATCTCTGCACAAAAAAGCTGAACTGATTGCCTTATTGCCAGATGAACAGACGAAAAAAACTGGCAGAAGGTCATCGTCAGTTGACACACTTGAGAATAGAGACAATGATCAAAAGTATTAGATACCATGGTTCTAAGTGAGTGAGTGGCAGGAATAAAAAGAGTGTTGTAAATAGATATGAACTCTTCTTGAAAAACAATTCTCATTGACCTAAATGACCTCCACGCAGAACAACGAAGAAAGGAAATTATCCAGGAGATTATTAGCAGGTAGATTTTTTTGAATTACCGTAGTAATATGGGTAAAGGTACATACTGAGACTAGTAGATACTTTTGTAGGATTGTCAGAGACCTTTCCTTCTCTGACCAACAGCAAGGGAGGTAGAAAAATGTCTTTTAGAAAAGATAATTCCAAGATTTGGAGTTCCTGTATGTATGTCTTAGGATAAGGGGACCTAACTTCGTTGCTGAAGTGATAAACTTCAGGGATGGAATAGGATTTACATTTCCTGTCACTCTCAATTGAGTGGCAGGATGGAGGTAATGAATCAGACCTTAACAAGGCAAATTAGTCAGACAGGTGTTCAAATGAACCCCGATGAATTTTTGTAAGACAGATCACAACAAGTCTCAGTATTTTCTGGAAGTGAATCCAGGATGGGAAAAGCAGATTTAGAATTAGAGGGTTCAGGATAGGAAGTTACCAGAGTTACCGTAAAAGGGGTAAAGCATATTCAGAGATGTAACTCCCTGAAAGAAGTAGGAAAACTGAACTGGATCGAAGTAACAGTGTGCAAAGGAAACCAGACTAACTGCCATGTAACTGAGAATGTGGGGAGCCATCTCATTAGTATGATGTGTCAGCAGATTCCAGAGGGAACTAGTTGTGTGGAAATAAGACCTGGAAAACATTATAATATAAGTGGAAAGGGATATTAGCAACATATAAGTAGGAATGAACAGTGAGCTGAACTGGGTACTGGACCTAAGTGTAATAGGACATATAATAGGACTAATTGGAATCATGAACAAAAAGTTAGGAGATAGTGGTCACATAACATGTTCTGACATTAGCAGAGCAACGTAAAACAAGTGCCTCAAAGGTGTGTAATAAAGAGATCCCAGCATCATAATATTCAATTTAGGTTACCGTAGATGGATTCTGGACTACATGTCTATATCTTAATTCAGTTACCTAACAAGTAAGCCTGGAATTCATGACCCTCTGCCCCACATGGAAACAAAGCCCTATTAATAATAAGTTGTGGGGCAGGATTAAAAGGGAGACTGAAGATCAGGCAGAATCTTGAGCCAAGCCACCCTCAGCTGTAGAATTCGGATGGGGACTTCATAGTTTCTGTATAGAACAAGGGGTTCTTTAAAGTTGGACTTTTAAAGTGGATTTTTATAGTTGGACAAAGAACATTGTTGTATTCATATCTCTTGATATTATACAAGATTTGCAAGCAGAAGACAGACAGATAACAAAACTGTCTAAATAAAATCCTCCAGGTGATAGGAGAATGGTCCCTAAGAGGATAGCTTTCTTAATTATTAGAAAGATTGATATTTCTTTATTTAATAATCATCATAGTCTTAGGTGTCTGGGCAGCATAAAGAAAAGAATAGAAAAGAATGTGTGGAATTAACTGGAAACTTTGTCAGTGTAGCTTAAAAAGTTATTGAGCACAATGGATGTGGTTATTTAACTATTTGTTTTTGCATCTTGGCAATTTTGCAACGTATCCTTAAGAGATGTGTTGTTTTAATGAAATGGGGAGCTACAAATAGGGTCTGCTGAATTTTAAATCTAGATTTTTGTAACAACTGCACAGTGAGACTACCAAAATATGTAACCTTGGAAGTCTCAAAGGGGGAATTGTGGAGCACTGTGACCGTTTTAGATAACAGGAGATAGACTGTTTGCAGAGTTCCTGCCTACTAAGCAAGACCAATCTACAAGGCCACTCTGAAGATAAGAACCACTAAGATCTAGTCCTTGCTTCTGTAGTCAGCAAAACATCTCACAAAAGGAACATTCCATCCCTAATAAGGTAAAAAGACTAGAGAGTTCAAATAAAGGACACACTGAGATGACCACCATGGGTCCCTCGACCACCACCACAAGAAGACTGAGGGTATGCAAGGAGGCAGAACAATTTGTTAATGATTTCGAGGGAAGTATTGAATATTTATGTACTGTCTGGGAAGACATTAACACAAGTAACACAAGTAATGAAAATTAGCGGAAGATCTTTTGTGCCAGGGATGCACAATTAGGTGGTGTTATGCCCCATGCATCCAGTGCTGTAACAAACAAATGCCTGCTTCTTAATACCACATTGGCCTTAAGGAGTTCTCTTTCAGGCTGGTGTCTTTGTCTGGTAGTGGTGTGAGTTAGAATTAACCAAGGCCATGGAACTGCGTTGGTGTAAGACAGGTGTAAACTAAAAAATATACATAAAAAAGGCCAGCTTCATTACAAAATCTCATAGAAGAGTTACAATTTTAAGGTAGCTTTGCATCTTGTAATTCCAACCAGAACAAAACAATCTTAATTCCACTCTATATCACAGAATCACAGAATGGCTCAGGTTGGAAGGGACCTCAAGGATCATGAATCTCCAACCCCCCCCAACACAGGCAGGGCCACCAACCTCCACATTTAATACCAGACCAGGCTGCCCAGGGCCCCATCTAACCTGGCCTTGAACACCTCCAGGGACGGGGCATCCACAGTCTCTCTGGGCAGCTGTTCCAGCACCTCACCACTCTCATAGTAAAGAACTTCCCCCTGACATCCAACCTAATCTTCCCTCCTTAAGGTTCCCCTTTGACCTCTTCTTCTCCAGACTGCAGAGCCCTAGTTCCCTCAGCTGAGTAGCGTCTCTTGTTTTCTAGTCTCTTTGCCAGCTTTATTTGCTATTCTCTGCACACCCTCAGGCAATTCAATGTCCCTCTTGTCATGAGAGGCCTCAAACTCAACACAGCATTCCATGTTTCCAAGGGAAGCCATGCACTTTGCACTTCTACAACTCACTGCAGTTTTTCCTGTACGGTTCTTCTGTAAGAGTGTCTCACTGAAGCACATTCTCTACCTCTCAAATACTTTCTGGCTATTTCCATGGCTCTTTCATGTCCAATTCTTTTAAAATTGTGGACTTCTCAATAGGTGCACAGCATTCCAATAGCAGTTTCACAACTGTGATGTCGGAGCTAAAAGCAAATGTGCTCCTGGGCTTCTTTTTGAAATCCTCTTTCCTACTGGTGAAGGAAACTTAATGCAGCCTGTGCGGTGCGAGTGCTTTGTGAGCTCCTTCCCTGGTGTCCACACACAGCCTCCAAGTGCCTGTCTGGAGAGGGAGTGCGCGGTGCCAAGCAGATCAGCCCGGTGGGTGGTGCTAATGATTTCAGCACCGTCGTGTTTTTGCACATGATTTGAGAAAGAAAAAGTGAGATGGAGGGAGCAGGGGAAAAAAAAAAAAGAAAAATTCCAATGTTGGCAACAAAATATTTCTGGTAGTTTGATGTTCTGCTGCAGCTTTAACATAGGTGTGTGCCATTTAAATCTTAAAAAGAGAAAACCCTTTCAGAATGCTTTAAGCTGTTTGTTATTGCGGAAGAAAAGCACTTTTTTCCCCCCCCAAAGATAATTGTGCTTTTCTATTAATTTTGTGTGGTATTGTCTGAGTAAGGAAGTTATTAAATATTGACTGATTCCCTGCTCTCCCACTGCTCTCAGTGTATCTATGAGGGGTTCCCCAGAGGAGCTGCTGACAGGCTTTGAACAATCTGCCATGACAGCGTGGAGGAAAAAGTACTGTCTAGCTTGCTAATCTCTTAGCTCTGGTGTTTTCAAGATGGTTTTACTGCATTTATCAGCATGCCCCAGTTCCTGCTTCCCTTTGTAGCCACTGTGCTCTTTTCAGATGTTAACAGTGTTTGGTGCTCCACGATGGAGTGGTCCAATGTAAAAGCCTGAAGACACCTTGTCCCCTGGGCAGTATTCCTGCAAAGAGTTCCCTATTTTAGAGTTCATCCATCTGCCCACCAACCTGTTTATTTTTGGTGTGTTTTTCTTTGTTGTGGGTAGCTGATGTATTTCACGTTCTTGTTCTCCTCCTCAACTCAAATCCAACCGTGTTTTCTTGGAGGTTTGCCTGCCTCACTTGGAGGACTTGAATGTTTGCCCTTCATTCTGCCTGTGTCTCCCTCTCTCTCCCTCGTATTGCCCTTCCCTTTCATTGATTCACAACACAGGTGGAGGCCAAGGAACAGCAAAGGACATAAATCCTATGAAAAGAATGCAGCAAGTTTATCATGTTATTTTTACCTGTCCCCTGTCTAATATCCTGATATAAATTCAGATGTTAAACTGGATGATGGCAAGTGGAAATATGTGTTCTGAAAAAGGTTGCAGAGCATCTTAGTGGAAATAATTATCTTCTACGCAGTTGTGTTGATAACTGTGCTTTTATAACGAGCGTGGTTTTCTTGGAGTTATGTTTAGCAACAACCCTGTTTTTCTTCCTAAATTCAGCTGATCCATATTGATCTTCCTTTCTTACAGGGTTTAATTTTGGGGAGGGAGGGAAAAGATCTGTATCGTCATGTTCTATGGATTATGCAAGTCAGCTTTGCTATGTGTGGGGAGAAATGACAAGGTCAGGACAGCTACAGAAGTGAGAGGGATTGTTCTCACCCTGCAAAAACAATTTTCTGGGCATGATATCTACCCTGCCAGACTGGTGATTCAGAGAACAAAAAACTACCCCTAAAAACAGCCACTGACTGACGGAAGTTTGTAACTCCAGCGTTGCCGGTATGCAACGGCTTTATTTTCAGTGTCTCATCCTACCTGGCTTTAATTGGAACAAGGCAAAGGCAAGCAAAGTGCTTTTTTTTTTTTTACTCTTCTTGCTTATGACAAAATGCAAAAATGAGAGTAAACTTCTGCAGTAAAAATATATTGTGCCGTGGTTTGCTGCTAGGTTTGTATTTTCTGGCAAATTGTGCTGTAGTCTTTATAATGGCAAGGCTTAGAAGGAGGAATGAGCCTAGGAAAAAAGGAGGGCTAAAAATTAAATCTGAGAGTATTAGGTACATAATAGTGTGGGTTTTAGAAAACCCGGAGGTTTAAAGGAAGAATGACTGAACAATATGCTTTTCATGGCCAGCTGATCTCCATTCCATCCATGCATTTATTAAATGCATTTTACTTTGTGCTTCGTCTGACAGATTTCAGTACATTGGATTAGGCAATTGACTGGATGCAATGTAAACCTTTGCCGTCCAAAGCAAGCATCGCATAAGATCTACAAAGCCTATTCTACCATTTCCATTAGCCTCTATGAAGTGCTGTGATAAGATCAAGATGCAGAAGATATTGTATGCTAAATTATGCATCCAGCTGGCTGATAGCATTGCTTCTTTGGACGGACCATAGGTGCTCCTTCACAAAAACTCTTCTATGTTTGCTTTCTGAACTTTGCATGATAAGAGGTGCTTTTTTTCTGTTTAGTCTCTCACCAAGGCCTGGAATTTTTTATTTATTTATTAGGATTATTTCAATGGAAGTATTAAACCAGTCAAGAAGCAAAGGACAGCATTTCTAGACCCTGTTTTTTCTTTGTTTTCATTCACCTGTGCTATCAAAGAAGCTGAGTCCTGAAACTATCTATGGTCAGAAGGCATATAGAGCATTTGTTTCATAGACTCAGAAGGAGAAAATAAAATCTTCTATAAAATCTAGGGTTTCAGTAATGATTGAGAACCTGAAATGAAAACACACTTCATCACGTCAGCATTGAGTGGGGAGGTGGAAAAAAATTGGCAGTGGAAAGAGAGCATATTAATATGAATGTAGCTTGAGTTTTTTTTAAGGCAGACTGAATAGGGGATTGTGTAAGAATGTGATGCTGAGAAGAGAACTTGAAAGCCTGTTTGAATGAATCCTACTAGTCTGGAGTCTGGAGAGTGGAAGAAGATGGTGTTGCACCACCGAAGATATGGCAGTGGAGTATAGAATCATGTAAAGAGGATGGACAGAGATTGATGTAATGCTTCCAGGTAGTGCTGGTCTCACAATGCGTTGATGAAGATATCAAAAGCTGGGTAAGATTTAAGCAAACAGGGGAGAATCTTCACAGTATGTGCAGCCTCCGTATTATCATGCTCTCCAAGTCATGTTGCAGTAAGGTTGTACTGATATCTTGGACTCTTCCTGTCTCGGGATTTGTATGACAAAAAAAAATTCTGTGGAAGAATGAAGTAATGAGTAAATGGTGCTCTCCAGGGGAATGATGAACGTGTGGTGGCCTTCCAGATCCGTGTTGTGAAAGGCAGCTGGCTGCACTGAGAGCTTGGACTGAGCATTGCACAATGAAGCATCAGGCTGAGGTGGTCATCTTGGCTGACCAGATAGGTTGGAGTCTTAGTGAATAGGGAGTAGCCGTCAGAATGGGTCCATGCTAGAAGAACAGTGACACCATGCTAGGGTAGAAATTGTGGCCTCAGGCAGTTTGCGTGCAGCCTCCCAGCTGGGTTATTGAGAAAGGCAAACGTTCTTTCTTCATATTAGACTGTACGACTCTAATCCTTTCTTTTTTTCACTTCTCCTTCCCCAGTGGCTCATTTCAGCCCACATTGTGGCTTAGGCTAAGGGGTCTCCTTGTCACTGTGCTAAATGCAACTCCCTTTGAAGCTTAACAGACTACTGTACTTATCGCTTTGCTGCTGCTGCACACGAAAATCCCATTTAACACAATGGAACCCATCACGCTGGATCCTGCAGTTTCAGACTCGTGCTTTCTTTTCCTTGAGGACAGATGATGATGTTTGCTGCAGACTCCCTCACGTCCAGCCTGGCTTCACAACCTTGCAGCACAGGTTTTTCTCTGTTTGCTGCCCACCAATACTTGGAAAGTAATTATCTGTTTCTGTTCTTCGAGTGCCTATGAGCCCCATACTTTCCTGCCTCCCACAACTAACTGCTCATAAAGAGTGCTGTACACATCAACAGGTGTTAGCAGCATCTGCTATCAACATGGCATCACCCTTGCACGCTGAGCAGCATCCTGCCAAGAAGCTGGCGCACTTTGCTATGCATCTCCCCATCTGCATGCAGATCCACTTAGCACCTCTTGCCCTAGTGG
>PPHD01005411.1:0-11525 GCA_002909625.1 Bambusicola thoracicus | reverse complement strand
CACTTTGCTATGCATCTCCCCATCTGCATGCAGATCCACTTAGCACCTCTTGCCCTAGTGGAACCGGCACGTGGCTCAGTGTGGGCCAAAAGCCACGCCAGCATATGGACTTCAGCTGCTCCAAGCATGTACAGCAGTGACAGAGCAGTAAAACAGGAGCAGGATTCCCACACAAGAAAGGTAGTGCAACCTTCGGGCATGGGAATCTCTTTTTAAATNAACCGGCACGTGGCTCAGTGTGGGCCAAAAGCCACGCCAGCATATGGACTTCAGCTGCTCCAAGCATGTACAGCAGTGACAGAGCAGTAAAACAGGAGCAGGATTCCCACACAAGAAAGGTAGTGCAACCTTCGGGCATGGGAATCTCTTTTTAAATCCCTATGGGTTGAGTTATGCTCTGATCTATGTTTCTGTGACTCCTTTTTGGTATTAGTGCTACAACAGAGGTCAATAAGCTCTTTTTCTCAGCTCTGCAAAAAGGCCTTATCTTCAAAACCTGTTTTTCTATTTGGAAATCTTTTTTCCAAATGAAGATATATAACCTAATTGCTAATAACATGCATGTGGAGGAGCCTGTTTCCTGTAGGCAACATGCTGGCCTGAGGATTTGATGATGCATGATACTCTTCCTTAGGCTTCTTCTATGTCGCTTTGTCGCTGTGTTTTATCTCCCTTTGACCATTGCCATTGTAAAAGGCTATGGAGCCATCTGCCTTAGCCCTTGTTTTCTGCAAATCTGAGCTTCTGCCCATCGTTCTCCTCTTGCCTGTGGGTTTCTGAATTAATCCTTACGTGTCCCCTAGGTCCCCAGCTTGGTTTTAAAGCAGAAGTACTCGAACTTAATGTTGGCTAGGGCTGCAGTGTGAGTTTGGCTAGACTCAGGATGCTCTTGGGATGTCCCTGCTCTACTCCTTGTGTTGGCCAGTCCAGTCTGAAACATCACGTTTGACCCTGACACAGGAAAAAAAGTGAAACAATCCTTCTGATGATAAAGCCCACGGACATGACCCACAAACCACCTGAACAAGACTTAAACTTATGGCCCATAGCATCAGCCATTTGAATGGCAGTAAAGTTTCCTCTGAAAGTATTCTGCTTGTCATAAAGACATTGAAAAACATGCTCTGAATGATTTATCCTTTGCTTACTCATATTTGGATGCTCAGCAAGAATCCGTTCCCTTGGAATGATTACGCACAGCACTCAGAATATCTGTGGCTCAGGGCCAGCCCTCAGGAATGCTTCCTTTTTTGTTGAACTGATACTTTAAAGGCAGTTATTGCTAATGCTACCTGGTAGAAGGAAGGTTGTCCTGTTTAGATGCTGCAGTAATGCCTCCTGGATTTCGTTAGCTAAGTGTCTGGTACACCTCAATGACTGGGTCTTATAAAGAAACCTTTACATTTTGTATGTAGTCAAAATTATTGTTTGTTGATTGGCTCTGTGCTAAATTAGTAAAAGCAATTGACAGTCAAGCAATCGGTGGGGCTGCGGTAGTATTTTTGTCTGTTTGCCTTTCCTTTGGATTTAGTATTCCAGGAATCTGAGTTTAGTGGTTGTACTGCTCAGCTACTGAGAAGAAACTTATATGGGATCATATTGATCCAGCTGGGACCAGTGGAGTTCACAAGGTACGTGAGCAAACTCAGGCAGGGTTGCAAGGAATGGCCGAGCATTTCTATTCCCCAGGCAGTTTCAAATTGGGTGATTGGATTTCTGCACTGACCTTTAAAACTGTGCTTGTATTAGATGCAGGTTCTGGTAGCATGATAAATCTGGAGGGCTCTAATGGACTTGTAAAACACGTGATGCACAGCAAAGTGTTGCCTTCCCCCCTTTGCTATTTGTAAATGTTTTGCATGCGTAGTAAATGTACCCTTAAGAGATTAGCTGAAGGCTGTATTTTTCCCATGGGAGTTTGTGAAGGAATTAAATGGAAGCATTAGTCGGCATTATTTAAGGAAACAACAACAGAAAACAAAGAAACAGATGATCAAACTGAACAAAAGTGACCACACTTATCCTGCATGATTCACCATTGCTAGTTTAAGCATTCAGTGTGCTAGGTGGAGCTAGTATGACATTTTTAAAGCAGCAACGGAGAAACCCAGTCCTTGTGTGAAAGGACAATGTGTGTATATATTTTAGATCATTCACTACTAAAATTAATGATAGGTTTCGCCCTACCTGCCAAACCTTCTTAGTCATTTTCCTCCCAGCCCTGCTTCAGATGAAACCTTTTTATTGCTTCTGGGTTAACACGTTCAGGCTGAGCAATCACAACGCACCAGTGAGTGCCCTGTGCAGGGACTGGGAGACAAAGTCTGCTTCTCTGGCCAGCTGGAAAATGCTGGATTGCCTCCCTGGCCTGCGGCTGGAGCAGCAGCTGTGGCATCCTGCAGCCCAGCACAGGGTGTTGGAGCGCCTTAACTGCAGGGATGGGGACGCAATGTGCTGTGTGATGTGCTGACCAGTGGGCTCGCTGCAGTGTTTGCCCCCTCTCGCTCTGTTAACCAGTTGCTAGGAGAGCAAGAGTGGGAAGGAGAGGATAGTGGGACCTCCTGATGCATCACAGGCACAGAAGGGGACAGCGTGCTGCTCCCCATGCTCCAGGATGGCTCTTGGTGAGTGCAACTCCCAGGGAAAAAGGAGGGTGTGCAGAGCTGCCCCTAGCCCTCCAAGCTGGCACAAGGCTGAAGCAAAGCATGCCAAGCCATTTCAGAGCAGGGTTTTTGACAGCTGTTGTACGAGAAACTGTCTCCCCAGCCCCAGGAGATGCTACGGTTTGTGGTTTGTCAGCTGTGATATCACGCTCCTCTCCTGCTTTCTCCCCTGGGGCTTTTGGACCCTAGTGATGGATCCAGGTTTAAATAACAGACTCCTTTCTGCTCTCGCTCTACCAGGTGATGCCTGGAGCGTGAGCAGGATAGTACTGCATCTGAGCAGCAGTGGGACACCCTCAGCATATGGATTTTTTGGTTAGTTTCTGTGTCAAGAAATGTCCCATGAAATGGTTTTCTGCTGTTGATATTGTTTTGGCTTTCAGAAGTTGCTCAGTGCTGGTATGTGAGACTGTGAGTGCGGACTGGTTTCAGAATGGGTACTGAGGGCAGTGATGAGCAGGGAAGGGATACTGCAACTGGGAGTAACAGAGCAGGGGACAGCTGGGCTATGGGAGCTGGAGGTAATACTGGGGGAGCAGATCAGAGAGTGGTCTCCATAGGGTGGGACATGACAGTGGAAGAGCAAAGCTGGTGGTTGGGCTGTGGGCTTGTCGGGTTTGTTCTTGTGTTGCTGAGTGAGTGTGGACCTCTGCACAGAAACCCAAACTACCAGATTTTGGCTGAGTTATGGAAGAAGAATTCATTTAGAACTGTTCTAATTGGCATGGTTTTTTTTTGTGCAGGACTGGGACTTCTATTTGGGAAACCATCGGGGGGGTCTTTACAGCATTGACGTTTTCCAGATTGCTTTCTAGATGCATGGGGAGTTGTTGGGAATCTTTTATAAAACTGGTTACGAGCTTAACTGATTAGCCCCAAGTAATTCATCTTGCTGGCACCAGAGCCAAGAGCAGAACCTATGTTCCCCAGCTTCCCACTAGCAAAAAACATTACTTTCCTGTTTGCTCAGTGGGAGAGACAAGGGCCCTGGAGCAGGAAAGTCAAGACATCTAAAAGTAGCAGTTCTTCCTACGACTTATCAGCCATTCACAGCACATATGGCCAGAGAGGAAGTTTAAATAATTTAGTCTCACTCCTTTATAATGCAGCTCAATTTAACCTAGTTATCCTCACAGTAAAGCTATTACCTTTGCTTTACTTACCTTCCTCAAATACTTGCAGCTTCAATGTGCCTGCACCAAGAAATGGAGGATCTACTGCTTGCAGTTTAGAGCTTGTGCTGGTGCTGAAGCATTCTTGCTGCACCTTTTATGCAAGTTTATCTTTCAATTCTCAGGTGTTGTCTTGCCATGTTTTGCTGCTGTCTGCCTTGTAAATTGTCCAGGGTGGATTTTTTTCTTGTCTTGCAAATATAGTGTTTCAGGGGGCATTTTGGTCACTGATGCCTGTAGCTCTATTTTCTAGGGACATGAAGTAAGCTCCCATTCTGATCTACATGCATTTCCTTGGGTAAGCAGTGCAGGCTTGCCCTGTGAGTGAGACGAGATGCAGTTTGGATGCTAATGCCTTTTCTGAAAGGCATTTTCCCAATGTAAATATATTTTGCTAATGTAGATAAACTTCAGTTTTATCAGCTTGCCGTGCAAATAAATGTGCAAGGATTCCAAATGTCCTTGCCTTTAATTCTGTTTTTGTCAGCTTTTCTGGAAGTTTTGCTTCCAGAATTCCATACACTGAAGCTCTGTACCATCACTTCTCAGACTCCTCACTGCTAACCTGTTGTGGCACCTGAGCCCCTCCCCATGCCTCTCTTCTGCTGCCTGGAAGCTTCCTGCTAGCAACAAGCACAGTGGTTTCTGAACTGCAGGGGTCTGTAGGTGTAGCAGAAATGCTAAGTCATGGCTTGAAGCAGTGATTGAGCACCTGGTGGAAGGCAGGGCCAACCCAGGGGAGCTCAGGTGCATGTGATGTACCTGAGTGAGTGGAAGGGCTGGAGCCAGGATCCACCCCTTCCCAGATCTCATTTAAGGGTTGGCAGGGGAGGCAAGGGGATCTTGCTGGAGATCCCTACACACCTGAAGCCTTCTGAAGCTAAGCAGGTTCTTTCCTTTGTTTCTGTGCCCACAACTGTTGCATTTGAGCAAGTCCTTGCTTTGCTGCTCTGCTGTTGTTGCTGTGCTTTCCATCGTGTTACAGGGTTCAGTAGTTGGTTGTTGGCATGGATGGTGAGAAAAGCTGTCAAGTGTTCTGTGGTACAAATATTTGGGAGTGGCTCTGTTGGGAGTAATAGAATCATTGTTGTTGAAAGGGGTGTTTAAAGGCCCTCTAGTCCAACACACTGTACTGAACAGGGGCACCTATAGCTCTACCAGGTGCTCAGAGCCCCTTCCAGCCTGACCTTGGGTGTCCTGAAGGATGGGACACTCATCACTTCTCTGGGCAACCTGTCAGCACTTTCCTGCCCTTCTTGGGGAAAAAAAACCCAAAGATTTTCCAACCTAAATCTAAACCTCTTTCCAAACTAAATCTCTCCTCTTTTAGTTTGAAACCATTTCCCCTTGTCCTATCACAACAGACCCTGCTCTGGAGTCTGTCCCTTTCTTTCTAACAGTTCCTTTAGGTACTGAAAGAGAATCTGGAAAGGGGTAATTGCAGGGAACCCAGGAATGAAAGACTTTCGCATCTCAGCACCTCCTTAATTTATTAGCAGCCATGATCTTGTAGGGAGTGCAGCACTGGGCCTTATTCTTCACTGTTCCTGTATGTGATGTAAAAGAGATGTTTAGCTCTATGGCACTGTCTCACCCCATGGCAAGTATGCAGGTTGCTCAAAAGTAATGCCTCCTGTTTGTTTCCATGGAAACTACAGCAGATAACAAAGAGCACAGTAACACTATTTGATAGAGCACATCCTCAGCTACAAAACGTTCTATTTCAACATAGCCACCAATGCAGTCACTTCAGTGCTTGAAGTGTGCAAGCATGGAATTTCATCACCCAGTCACCGTCCAGCAGTCTGAAATGATTGTATTGAAATTGATTTTCAGCACAGAAGCACTTTTCTCCCACTTCTAAGGATTTTCTTACATATCACCTGAAGGATGTGCTGACAGCAGTTGTGTCAATGGATTACTTACAAGTGCAAACCTGTAAACAAAACCGCTGTTGTCACCTACAAGTTAATAACACCAGTTTCCATAAGAAACCGACAACATTTCTTTAGGAAGTAGGTGAGCTTTCATGCACTATGTGAGTGTGATAGGAGGTTAATTATAAAAGGAGATGGGGTGCTGAGCATTAGCAGAAGGATATGTTAATTTTGTGTCACAGAGAAGGTTGCAGGTGCTGCAGGGATTCTGAGCAGAGATGGCTGTGGTGATTTGCAGGACCCATACAAGTGAGTTACTGCATACAGCCTCATCCTTCCAAGTCCCCATTTGTCTCCCATCCCTGTTTGTGGCTTTTTTTTTTGCTTGGTTTTTCTCTCTCCAAGCTTGCCATTCACTCTAGTGCTGCTATTTCTTATGTAGTCCCAGCAAGATCAACAGGCTGCTGACGTGGATGCTCTTGCACGTGCCTGCTGTCCCCTGGCTAGCTGGTTTGTTTTGTATGCTGGGTGTAGCCCTCAACATGGATGCATCCACAGTGTGAGAGGTTTGAGTTTTAGGTGGTTATACAGTTTGTATCGTTAACTACAGTCTGTTGGGTAGGAATATAGGTAAGAATGTGAATCTATAGGTTTTGGATGTAGCTGTGTTTGGGTGTCTGACTTCCAAGTGTCTCTTTTAAAACCCCATGTAACTGTGGCTGTGCTGCTTTAGGTCTACATTTATTTTTATGCCTTCAAGAAGAGTTGTTTTTTCTTTTCACTCTTTTCCTTTCTGTGAGGAGCTGAGGGCAGTAAGTGGAACAAATATTTCTAGTAGAATGGACAGTTCAGTGCAACTGTGAAGTAAACTTCAGGTCTTGTAGTTCGTAGATCACAGAATGGCTTGCACTGGGAGGGACCTTAAAGATCATTCAGTGCCAACCTCCTTGACATGGCAGCGTCATCAACCACTTCATCAGATCTTTAGTGGTTCAGTTTCCTATGTGACACTTCACAACATCACATCGTCCTTGTGCTCATTTGTAAGCAAAAGATGTTTCTTACTGCCCTGAATCAAAGAGATAACGTACTCACTGTGCTAAGTACAGCCCGCTTCTATCCTCACACGTGCATCATGTACAGATCTTGTAGCTTATGGTAAAATGTGACCCTACCATCTTCACATCAGATCACTATTAAGACACAATGGAGTAAGTCTAATCATCACTTGATCTTGTTAACATGCACTCTTTCCCAGTGAGTTTAATTTTGATTGATCAGCGGGGTCTTGAACTTAAAATAAATAAACAATGGCTGCAAATAGTGGGATATTTCCTTCTATTGTGCTGCACTTCAGGACAGATCCCTGTAAGGATGTGCTGATACTCACTGTGCTGTGTTTGCATGCTAATCAGATGCAGTTCATGAAGCCTTATACTTGAGAAACCCTCAGCTGTGCTCTGTGGAGCAAACTTGAACTTTGATACACAGGGGAAAGTCTTCAAGATCGTAAAGCCTTAAGTGTCTCTGCCAGCATTTTGATGACTACTTATGCATGTTTTGTAGGTCTGGTGTCAAAAAGGCTCGCTTCTCTTTAAGGCACTTGTGATTAATAAAGGGAAATGTGAACTCGTTCCCCGTGGTGTTTTTGCACAAAGCTGCGTGGCCTGGAAGCAGTGATATTTGTGTGGAATTTGTCTCATGGAATGATTGTATTTTAATAGACCTTCTGCACAAGCACTACAGGAAAGCGGCTATTTATTATGCTGCGCTGTGTATTTGCGTCAGGTAACATTTCACTGACTCTGTGCCAAAAGGATGAGGTCTGTTCCTTTCCTATCAGACAGCTTTTCAGAACAGCCTGAAGTTAAACTGTGCTTAACTTGAAGCTTCTTCACCATAGTAATTTGTCTTGTCATTGCTAAGGTTAAATTGTCTACGCTGCTGCTAATGATAATGAAGGAAGGTAGCAGTCGAGTTAATTTGGGACCTGCAGTGGGCTTGGAGAATCTGAGGCATTAATGTGACCTTGTGTGACTCAAGGCAGTTCAACCAGGTCCAGAGCTTCACCTGGCTCTGTTCTGCTTGGAAAAGCATCCTGTATGTGGCAACAACGCTGCTGAGGAAACACAAGTGCACATCTCTAAAAGGATAATTTCCCTATTTGATGGGCTTGTAAGGGATGTTTCAGATACTACTGCTGTGGGGGTGGGAAAGGCCTGACTTGTGTTGGAGTGAATGTCTTGTTAGGTCTGAATTATGATACATTGAAGGGCAAAACGATGTCTGAAAGAGTGCAGAGAGGGTATCAGCAAAGGGAGCGTGAGGCCTTTGGCTGGTGCCGTGCTGGGCTGTGGGTGGGAGATAGCTGCAGCAGCAGACATTGTGGCCAGGCTGAAGCCTGCTGGGCTCGCTGTGGCCTGAGTGGCATGTTGAGGTGTCTCACAGCTCAGAGGGGTGTTACAGAAGGGAGATCCGTGCTGCATGGCATCAGAGTGCAGAGCTGCACCTGCTGGTGCTGCAGGTACCTCTATGGGGAGCAGCACTGCTGATTGTATCGTGTCAGGCTCAGAGGAAGGGCACCAGGCTGTGGGATGCCCTGTGCTCTCCCTGCCCTGCGGGATGCAGGCAGGGACAGTGGCTGTATGTGTGTGGGGCGGGGATGTGTGTGGTGTAGTGACAGCTGTGCTGTGACAGGGACAAGCATCCCTGCTGGGTGACAGGGCTTCAGCTGGATCCTGGAGGTGATGGAGGCCTTATTTCTGGGCCCTGATGTGGGAGCTCTGGGGCCAGGCCTGCTATTCCTTCCCCGTGGGCTGTCTACTTGCCCTGAGCTATCAGAGCTTTGTCTGGTCTCTGGCTGAGGCGCTGGGTGGGAGCTGCAGGCATCCGCATCTCCAGCAAGCTCGTGCGAGCAATGTGCCTTTAAGACTAGCAGGAGAGCAATAGTATCCCCCTCCCTCCTGTTAATTGTAGCATGTTTTTCAGCCATGCTTTCCAGTCACATTCGCAGCTTGTGAGAGAGAGGGAGCAGTGCTGAAGCTCCCTGGCTGAGCGCTGTTTGTGCCGGCAGGACAGTGTGTGCTTGCCCACGCTGTGGGCGCCTGCGGCTGATGGACAACGGAGCTGTATGCTGGGGGCAGGAGCCCTGCATGCCCCAGTGGCAGTGACACCGCCGCGTCCCTCACCTCCTCACCTTGTCTTTGGTTGTGGCCTCTGACGTGCTGACCCTTCTGGGAGCTGTGTGTTCCGCCGGTGCTGGGGCAATGCAGTGGGAGCTGTGCAGTGCCTGCCAGGGGATGCTGTGGGTTTCCTTGGGATTGCTTGGCTCCCAAAGTGACTGCAACTAACTCCAGGTTGGGACTGCTTCTCAGAGGATGTCCTGTGCATCTCCTCTTGTTTTCCTCTGGCCTCGCTACGGAGTATTTGGAGTATTTCCTTTGCCTCTGCCAGTGGAGGACAGAGTTGCAGGCCTCCAGAGGGTTAAGAGCATCTGCCTTTACGCCAAGTGTTCAAGCAGGAAATAATCTGCAGCGATACATGTGCAGCAATTCAACTGCTGCCACTCTCCCAGGCTGCTGCTGCTCGGTGTGTGTCAGGAGCTGCGCCGCTCGCAGAAGATGCTTTCTTGGTGTGTCTGAAGTGCTCGGCATGGCAGCAGAGCCCCCACTCCGAGGGCTGGGGTGAATGTCTCCATCCACAAGGAATTATGTTGACCTGCAGGCTCTGCTGGCTCAGTGAGGTAGGTGCTGCTCCCTGTGCAATGCGCCGTGAGCTCTGTCTGCGGGATACACTTCTCTCCTCGTCCTGGGCTATGCTGTCAAAATGCATTTCAGTGGGAAGCAGCTTCAGTTTGCAGCCTAAAGCTGGACAGAAATATGTGTCTGCGCTTTTTGTGCTTGCAGCAGGAAGGAGAGTGTAGGGTATCCTCAGGGATACCTTTTGTGCCTGGCAATAAAGTTGTTGCACTTAATTGGAGCAAACTTGCTTTGGTCTGTGAAATGCACCTGGGAGCTCTGCTTCTTCCTGATGTGACCTTTGGAAGGGGCTGTGGCTGCAGCATGCGGGGTTATGCTTCGGTTCAGATGCAGGCATACAGTGCACTCTACAGGTCCCTGAATTCTGCTCCTGTGGACGTGGGGAGGACAATGGACATCCACATGGAGGCAAAGTGCTGCTGGCAGGGAGATGGTGTTTTCTGGAGGAGTGAGATTCCACCAGCAGGGAAAAAGAGGTGCTCTGCACTGAAGGAGAGGGGATTTTGAAGGTTCTAAAGGGTGATTTTGGTATTTGGAAGCAGAGAAAGAAATGCATTTTAGGAGTTGTCTGAGTCTGATTTGTGCTTTGCTTTCCCAGCTCTGTGAAGAGGAGCTCTGTTCATCTCTGTTAACTGCTTTACTACCTGCAATGTTTAGTCAAAGCTATTTTTTAACGATTATTATAATTTTTGCACCAATAGTTAGAGAGGAAAAACTGCTAACGCCAACAAATTGCAACGTCAGGTTTCCTCAGGCTCGCTAAGGATGGTGCCTTCTTGAGAAGTCTCTCTCAAGACCAGCAGCAGCCCAGGCTGTGCCTTTCTCACCATCAGACCACGCGTTTTGACTTCTCTTGAGACCTCCAGTGGGTGCTTTGCTCTGCAAAGGCTGAGCTGAAAGGGAACTTCTCAAACATTTCCCCCTGGAAAAAGCAGAGTGGTGTGCACTGGGTGCTGATTTGCTGCCGGCGTTCATGGCTAACTTGTGTGTGTGTGTGTATGTTTGCATGTTGGCTTCTGAGCAAGCCATCACGGGTCCTGCCAGTGAGACCTGACCATGTGGGATGGGTGGGCGCTGCCTGGGTTATGTGCTTGTGTCACACGGTGAGAGGCTCGTGCACATTTCTCATGCTGCAGGTCTATGGAAGCAGCACAGCCAACGGTGCCATTGCTGTGCAACTATTCCAGAAGTGTTTCTGTGGCATTGTAGCAGAGCAAATGTGTTATAAGTGCACTCTTTGCAGGAGGGAAAGAGCAGAATTGTCACGTTCACTGTAAACGTTTTAGTTGCTTTTGTTGTCTTTAGTCAGGGCTCCCTGACTGCATCGTGTTGCCACCTGAGTTGGCAGCTCAGAGCATTTTTTGTTGCCTCCTGAACTTTCCAACACTGTTGTGCCGTGCTTGAGTCATCTCTAACCTATCTCCCAGGGAAGGCTCAGGAAAACCTCCCCTTCTTACCAGCAAACTGGGGCCAAATGCAGGAAAGAATATGCTCCTTTTGCAAGACGAGGATATTTGTGGAGCCTCCCTTGGGATTGATAGGAAAGACCTCTGCTGCTCTGCAGGACCTCTATGTTGGTGATGGAGCAGCAGGAGTGGTCTGGTGGCTTTTGCTGATGCTATGACACCAGAAGCCACAACCCCTGCAGGGGATGGAGGCTGTGGTGGTGCTTGGGGAGCAGCTGCTCTGCTCTGTCCTGCTAAGGAGGGTTCCTTGCTTCCCAAGAAGGAGGCAGAGCTGGGCAGCAGCGCTCCATAGCAACGCACGCATCTCCTGCAAAGGGGAGAAAAATCTCCTGGTTTCACTCAGAGGTGGAAATACAAATGTGTGAACACCCCGTGGAGAATCTCAGCTGTGTCGTGCTGGTAGAAAGCCCTCTGAATGGCTTCTCTAGAAAAATGCATTTATGACATATGATGAGTGTTAAATAACCAAATTACCTGTGCAGGAAACACTAGAGAAATTACATGGTAGTCATCCTGCTTATTGCTATTTGCAGCCAGGCAGAATGGTGATTAGAGCTGGCTGAATTAAAGCAAAACGTTTCTCACAAAC
>PPHD01005410.1:0-26462 GCA_002909625.1 Bambusicola thoracicus | reverse complement strand
TTCTTATTTGTGCATTACGGGTCTCTTTTTCCTGTGTTTTGTAATGTAACCCAGTCACATAGTCTCTGGGAATGTAGTATGCATTTATTTCCATCCAGACTCTCTTACACAAATCATATTTAATTTGCTTCAATTTTCTGTACTCTGCAACATAAGTTCAAAGATTCTCTGAACTCTTCAATAAAGGTCCTATCTGCTGCTTGCATAAATAATAATACTACTAATAATAATTGTAATAGAAAAGCAGAAAGAAAACTGAAACAAAGTAAAAGCTAATTTTGACATGCTTAAACTATGTCGTTCATTTCTCTTCTGTTTCTTACTTATTTTAATGCTGTCCTCAAAATCGTTCTGCTGAAATTTTCCGATATGCCAACAGAATAGCAGAGCTCAGGCTTTCCAGTTATGCAGTTGGTGCCAATTCCTCACAATCAACAACCAGGTGAACTGGCAGTTTTGTTTCTTTGTTGTTGTCGCTATTTGTTTCTTTTAAACAAAACGCGGTAGCTTGGCCAAGCAATGTGCAAGATGAAAGACTCACAATAATCTGGAACATAGGCAAGTGTTCTTATGGAAAAAAAAAATAAAAAAGGCTAGGTAATTTATGTTGCTTCAAGATTTCAAAGAAAGAGGTAATCTCCAGTGTGGTTTGGTTTCCTTCACTGCAAGAAAAAAGCATTTCACACACTTTGCTTCATATTCCCCAGAACATCTCACCTCAGCATTAGAGTAAGGCCTTCAGCTTTCAGACACTCTCATTGTATTTGATTTAATAGCTTCAATTCTAATTATATTGTATTATATTGTATTATAGTGTGTTATCTTGCATTGCAATATCTTATTTAGTAAATTAGCTTGTTTCTCCTCAGATCGTTGCCACAGTTTTGTTTTAGGCCCATCTCTCTATCCTTTTCCCTTTCTAGGGTGCAGATCCGCGGGTCCCTCTGCCCCGCTAGTCATGGAACCAAGCCAAATCAGCCCATAAACCATTGACAGTTACCCTTTCTGTTTGAATGTACGCATAGAATTTCAATTCATTTATTTTTCTGGTTTGGTTATTGATTTTTGCTATGTTCTTTTCTTCTTTTAGGAAATGAACATCTTTAATAATTAGATTAATCACACGTGCTGGAAAACAGAAAGCCAGCTGACTCTGCCCCTGTGAGATGCATAGGCAGTGTTTGGCTCACAGTGGATTCACTGAGGAAGAGGCAAGAAGCATAGCTTGGGAGAAATGCCCAGTATTATGGATTAATTAACAGTCTGTGTAAGTCTTAATGGTAGATGCCAAGAATCTTGGGTCTTGCTTTACTACAGTGGTAAGTAAGGGAAAAACAGAATGGACAAAATGAGAGTGATTAAAATGGAGCACTGAAGAATGTAATAGGCACTGGCTTCTGCATGCATTTCAGAAGCCAAGCTGCTGCTACCTAACAGGTGCTAATAATTATATGATGAGAGAGTCTAACAGTGCTTCTCAATTACCAGTAAGAACAGTGATGGCCATTAAAGACATGACCCTGGTTAGTAAAGAGAAACACCTCATCCAGGAGTCAGCAGAGTCAAAAGAAGAGTTTAAATTTGTTTTGCTCTCAGCAGAATGACTGGAGAAAGGTAGTTAAGTATGAGTTATGGCTTCATTCCCTGTACTACAGCCTGTAGCAGTGGATATTTTAATAAACTTCACTGGGAAGAAAATAAAATGGATTTTGTAAAAATACCTGAGGTGTTTTGAAGATACTGGAATCCAAGGAAATATATTTTATGGCAAACATCCCTATAACGCAAAGAAGCAGGAGACATGTAAGTATGTCATGAATATAGAACAGGTTTGGGAAAATAAGTGCTGGTGAGTCTAAGAAAACTGTGTGCCTTGAAATGCAAAACAAGCAAAGTATATTTCTTCTGTACAACAGTGAGCTTTAGTATGAATTTATTAACTGCAGAATAGCTGAATTCCCCATCATGTTAAGTGCCAAACCCCAGAAGGAATAAAATGTTTTGATTGGAAATAAATGGTCTCTCCACACAGCACAATCAAGTATTTTAACAGCATTTTCCCCCCTTAAATTCCCTTTTAGGGTGCTGTAGAAGTGTCCATGCTGTCCCAGCAGGCAGAAGCCACTGGGTCAGGGGTGCCACAGAGTTGCACCATGGTGGTGGCCGTGGATAAAGCTGCATCCAGGAGGTGCCACCTCTTGCTCCAGTGTCATCTGCAGCAGCACCATTGCTTGCTGCTGCCATGCCAAGTGAGGCTGCGGGCAGCTTTTTAGTTCTTGGTTAACATGACAGGGACTTTAGATCCTAGAAGTTCTGGAGAAGATCTATCAGTCTGCTGTTCTCTAGTCCGAATTTGTAACGTTAGCTGGGCTTTGTCTTCTAGGAAAGCTCTACATTTAAAAATCTCTGCGTTCTTCTCAGGAAGATAAATCCTCAACTAACCACTTGTTGTCTTTTCCCCTCCCTTCCTCTGGCAAACTTGAGCAGTTTCAGTGACAATTCATAGAATTACAGAATATCATGAGTTGGAAGGGACCCACAAGGACCACTGAGTCCAACTCTCAGCTCCACACAGCACCACCCAAAATTCAAACTCCTATCTGAGAGCACTGTCCAAATGCTCCTTGAACTCCGGCAGCTTGAGGCTGTGCCCATTGCCCTGGGCAGCCTGTTGCAGGGCCCTGTTTTTGTTGTTGTTACTTTTATTATGATGTACCTCATCTTGCTGCTCTGGGGATGTGAAGGATCACATTCTGTAGGAAATAATGCTGCTGCACTCTTGCTACAGACTCTATCTCAGCTCTTACAAAAGGAAAATGTCATTTTATTTTAACAGAAATCTAACTTCCCTCACAGTTTCCTGTCCTGCTTCTCATAAGCACTGGGACAGATGCTTATGGCAAGATACCAACTCTTAGTCCTTCCTGGGCTTTGCTAGCTGTGGGGACTTTGGCTGGGCCTGGAAGCACCCTTTGTGCTCCTGAAGATCTTCCTGTGATTTTTGCCTTTCCATTCCGTTTCACTTCTGTGAATCATTAGGACTTCCTCACTGTCCTTTCTCACCTTCTTTGGGTGGCCAGCAGCTCCAGTCTGATTGTTGTTCTCCCGCCCTGATGAGAGACCTGACTGGTTTGAGTCTTTTAGTTCAGGTACACACAGCCACGAGGGGATCTCCATGACCTGCTAGTCAGTGTGCCATCAACACGCTGCTCTTATGACCCTCCTATCCCTTCTGGTGCCTCCACATCCAGGCCTGTCTCTGTTCATGTCAATCTTAGTGTTTCTGTCATGGTTCTCTAAAATATTTGACAGAGATCTTCAGTGACCCGTGTCCTCACTGCTAACACCCAGGATTATCATGAAGTGAAATAAAAGCTCAGATCCAATCTCAGATTCTGGCTTTGCAATTTCTAATAATTCAAAGCATATAATTCAGCATTTGACTTTGCAAAATTCAAGCTGTTAATAATTTCATATGAAGGATACCTCAGGAAGAGATATTAAGCTGCAATGAACGTATATAGTGAAGCCAGAAAATGTCTGGGTTCAGTGATCCACTTCATTTAGGTCCTTGCTTTGTTATGTGTCACAGTGATTCTGCAAAATAGCTTTGGTTTGATATTTTCCATGACTATTCTTATCCCAAGCAGACTAATGCATCTTTTCCAGGGTTTTAGTGTTTATTGGTTTTATTACTGTTAATTTTGAAACAGAGATGAATGTAGTTTTCTCTAAGTTTTCTCAGCCAGAAAAGAATACACTGCAGTGCATAACTGGTGCAGATGCTTAGCTATCCACACAGAACTCAAACAAAAGCTGCAACCTTGCTCATTAAGGACCTTTGTGTAAATAGAACATTGATAGCCAAACCAAATCAGTTCAGACTCTTAAGGGTCTGTGAGTTAAGCAAGTCTGAATGGTTTAGCAATATAAAAATCCAGTTAGTAAAAATAATATTGAGATTTTTCAGCTGGTGTAATTCCTATATGCATTTACGTACTTATAGCTATCCTGATAGCATTTCTTTCTGCCATGTTACTGTGCTGTAACAGAAAACAGCTTCTAAAATGTAATGCCATGCATACTCTATGGCTAGGGCTGAATCTTCTCTGGGTAGTAACGTGAGATATTTGACATTAATTTAGAATGCAGTGTCATTTTCCAGGAGTTATGGGTTAATTCTGAAAAAAAATTAGATGTGTTGTATAAGTGGTTCTTCACTCATCCATATTCAAAACAAGACTTTTAAAAGAGGTCTCTTGTAGCTCATATCTGCAAGTGTGATCTCAGGGAAAAATAATTGCATTCAAAATTGCTGTTATTCAACTAGAGGCAAAATTTTAAAAAGTCTACCTCTTTAAACAAATCATCTTGCATTTGAAATTTATTTTCAGCCTCCCAGGTGGTTATCTTTGTCAGTATTTCAGGAAGCTAAATAATATATATGAGCCAATAGGCACTGGATAATAGAGGCCTCCCATAAAGACAGACTACTGTGTATGTAAACATCTCAGCAGTGCCAGTATAAGTGGAAGTGTGCTGAAAAGCATTTTTATTGTATGCCAGACAGTCTCAGATAATTATTTTCTAAGATTTTGTAAGGAGCAATGTTACTCTATTTCATGAAATTTAAGCATCCACTTTATTTTTTGTTAAAAATGCTTTTTGTAAAGATGTATTGCGCCTCTAGATGCTCTTAGAGAACAGCAGAGCTGTTTTAAATTCCCTAAAAAAATAAAGAACCTCTTGAACGTTGCCTCAGAAAACTGCAAGAGTTCACAAAATGCTCATCTGTTCTCATTTTATGAGAGAGAATATAAATCTTCATTTTGAACAAATGCAATTAACAAACAGCAATTAACAAACTCACATTTCCTAGATTAAAATAAATGAATTATATTTGTTTGGATGTATTACTATCTCATGTATTCATAGAAACATAGAATGGCTTAGATTGGAAGGGACTTCGAAGATCATCTAGTTCCAATCCCCCTGCCACCTCTAGGGGTGGGGCATCCAGAGATGTTCTGCGCAACCTCATCCAGCACCTTACCACACTCTCAGTGAAAAATTTCCCCCTGACATCTAATCTAACTCTCTCTTCTGGTTTAAAATCATTCCTCCAAATCCTATCACGATCTACCCATATAGAAAGTTGGTTTCTGTCCTGTTTATAATTTCCTTTTAAATACTGGAAGGCTGCAATGAGTAGGGAAGGCTTCCTGCAGCCTTCTTCAGACTAAACAACCCCAGCTCCTTCAACCTTTCTTCATAGGAGAGGTGCTCTAGCCCTCTGATCATCTTAGTGTTCCTCCTCTGTACACAGTCCGAAGGCTCCACATCTTTCTTGTGCTGGGGGGCCCAGGCCTGGACACAGTACTTCAAATGGGGCCTCACAAGGTCAGAGTGGAGGGGGAAAATCACCTCCCTGACCCTACTGTCCACCCCTCTTCTGAAGCAGCCAGGATACTGTTGGTCTTGTGAGCTGCAAGAGCATATGGCTGGCTCGTGTCCTGCTTTTCTTCCATCAGAACCCCCAAGTCCTTCTCTGCAGGGCTGAGTTCTCCCAGTCTATACTCATATCTGGGATTGCCTTGACCCAAATGCAACATGCACTTGGCCTTGTTGAACATCATTAAGTTGACATGGGCCAAATTTTTGAGCCTGTTCAGATCCCTTTGGGTGGCATCCCTTCCTTCTGTCATATCAACTGCATCACTCAGCTTGGTGCCATAAGCAAACTTGCTGAGGATGTTGAATAGCACTGGTCCCAAAATGGACACCTGAGGGACACTGCTTATCACCAGCATCCACCTGGACATCGAGCCACTGACAACAGCGCTCTGGCTACAACCGTCCAGCCAATTTCTTATTCACCAGAGAGTCTAGCCATTGTTTCAGGCAGAAGGCAGAACTACTGTACTTAAAACTGGAAAAAAAAAAGGAGCAAGTGGCAGAAAATTCATAAACAAGAACTTCATATCTTCAGAGAATAAGAAAAATCTCATTGTAATCATTTCTTTTGGTTTACTGTCTACTGTTCACATAAGCAATAATTATTTTTGATGAATAACTTGATTTTATCAAGAAAGCAAAACTATGCACAATTTGAAAGCAGATTATTGCCATGAGCACCTTGAGTCTAATTTAGGGTAGATAATTGCATGCTCACAGAAACATAATTCAGAATTATGTTTAAAAGAAATTGAAAAATGTCATAGACGTCTCAAGACAAAATTTACACTTATCTGTATTCCTGTTAATGCAATGCATGGGGAAGAAATAGGAAACCTGAAGATATGAAAAAGCTGTGAAAGGATGTTGCGTGTCATATTGTTACTGCTCTTTGTCCATGGATAACAAGAATAAATTACCCCTTTTATTTTACAATTTTGTAACAAAATGCCTGTCCAGGAATTCTCTTTACACTGTAAAGTTTCCACCTTGTGTCTGTATAAATGACAACTGTCATTTGTAAACTTTACATAATTTGAGTCAGTCAAAGCCAAATTGAATAGCAAAAACAGTTCACAGTGACTTTTTCTTTCATCTGAAAAAAATGTTTAATAACCAGATTGTTAACCGTGTTGTTCAAACACTGCACAATCTGTTTAAATGTTGAAGTTTTTATTCCACTAACACCATTTTTTCAATATTAAGGTAATTCTTATGAAAGGCTTGACATCCCTTCATTACATAGTCAGTTTTCAATAAAAGTGCTTTAAAGATTGTAATAATGGTAACAGTTTCACATATACATTTTCTACCAATACTAAAAAAAAAAAAAAAAAGAATTTTAGATTAAAAAGTTTTTTTAAGGACAAATCAGAAGTCCTTATCTGCTCGAATGATTAAAAATTTAAATGAACTCTGATAGCACCCTTACAAATTCCTTATTTAATATATTGGAATCTAGCATAAAATCTTTTCTTACCCTTTAGTTGAGTAATGTCACTATGCTCTGTAATTATCATAATCTCCTGATATGTTCCTTGATTTTTAAACTATTCTTATTGCATTTTGGAAGTATTTACAGCACAGGATAATAGGTAAAGGACATAATAATAGAGATATCCACTTACGGAGCTAGCTCTAGAGATTTCTGGTTGATCCATAGTGTCTTTCTATTTCTCTGCAGAGGTTTATCTGCCTTGCAAGTTCTTAACAACCACTTAGCAACAGCTGTGAATTGCCACTGCATTACTAGGCTTTCCAATAGGAACATTGTGCAGGGGTAGGAACAGTCCCAGGAATGTTTTTTTCATCAAAGGAGAAGAATCAAGCAAAGACGTACTATTTCCATGCAAGTTTATATAGTTTTTTGTTGTTTTTTGTTTGTTTTTGTTTTTGTTTTTTTTATCACTTCCTTGGGGCTTGGGTATAATGGTGCTTGGAAACTCTGGATTTAGATTTAGGATCCTAGCTCTAAATGAAACGGATCACTAAGAACATGTAGCATTATATTTATTGCTGTCTCACAGTCATCATTTTGGTCTCCTTTTTTCACTCCTTAGGACTGCACCTTGCATTTTTAGGAGTCATTTTTGCAAATAATTGACCCTCTCCTTGTTTTATGTTTTTCCTTGGACAGAAATTTCAGAAGTGTTGAAGTGCCAATTTTTTGCTTGTACAAGAAACTCATGTGTATGTGCACATCCTGGACTTTGTTCACTGCGATACTTACTAGATTTATGTGACAGATAGGTTTGCAAAAATCCATTGTTTTCCCTTCCATGGCATTGTGAGAATTGTCTTCCATGAATGGATCAAATATTACTGATACGGTCTACAAACAACCCCAAACAACGCTCTGAGGAATGTAAATAAATCTAGAGATCATTAAACCAAATAAATGATCTCTAGATTTGAGCACTGAGCAGGGCTCAATGGCACTAGTCGAGGAATGGCTGAAGGGACTGGGACTGTTTAGTCTGCAGAAAAGGAGGCTGAGGGGAGACCTTATTGCTCTCTTCCAATATCTGAAAGGTGCTTACAGTGGGGGCAGGGTTGGTCTCTTCTGACCGGTGACAGGTGACAGGACGAGGGGAAATGGCCTTAAGTTGCACCAGGGTAATTTTAGGTTGGATATCAGGAAAAACTTTACAGAAAGGGCTGTTAAGCACTGGAATAGGCTCCCCAGGGAGGTGGTTGAGTCACCATCCCTGAATGTGTTTAAAAAACTGTTTGGATGTGGTGTTCAGGGACATGATTTAGAGGAGGGTTGTTAGAGTTAGGGTAGTATGGTTAGGTTGTGGTTGGACTCAATGATCTTTAAGGTCTTTTCCAACATGAGAAATTCTATGATTCTATGATTCTACTATTCAGGAGTCCAGGCTAAAACATCTCAGTACTCCAGGAATTTTTCCTGAGACAAGGCTACAAATATCATGCACAAGATTTACTACACAACTGTATGGCACAAGTCTCTATGAGCCTAAATACTTCTGAATAGAATAGGATCATTTAGGATGGTGGCTGGAACAACAGTTTTGGAGAAGCAGATGGCACAAAATTCATGTGCTTATCTCACTGGCAGGAATGACTTCAGTTCCCATATCCATCCACAGAAGGGAAATGGACCTTGGCATAAAATATGGGCTGCCATGTAAAAGATGTGTTGGTTTGTTCACAAAAACATAGGTAGCAGCCAAACTTTCTACACATGCAGCTTTGTTTTTTTGTGCCAGTGCATATGGGACACAAAGGGTTTTCCCAAAGAATGAACAGTTCTTTATTGGAATATTCACCCTCACTGAAGATAAAAAAGACAGTTTTCCCTAGCTGCCTCGAAACGCTACAAAGGAAGATACAGCAGGAAACAGAGTATGTCTTGCAGTGCCTTTTTGCCCAGTAGTCTGTATACCAAGAGCTGTCACCCAGAATAGAGACTGAAGTTCAACACCCTTTCCAAGCTATCCAGATCCTCTGCAAACTGTACATCTATTCCTTCTGTTCCCCAAAAAAGCTTTAATTGGAGATTTATATATATATCCTGAAGAGTATATGTATGTGCTTACGTGCATTTGTACATGTCTACATATTCTAGTCTGTTTTTCCCAACTTCATGACTAGATTTGTTAATGTTCAACTCAAAGTCAAGCCCTCTTCTCCAACAGACATCTTTTTCTTCAGAACTGTTACACAGTCCCATCCTGCACATTTGCCTATCTATCATAACTTCTACATGACTATTTTTAAGTTCACATGATTATCTTAAACTCGAATCCTATTCTGTGTTCTTTCTTTACTCCCAGTTCAGTGTCATTTGCAGACTTCATTCTGCTGTACAATGTCTTAGCAGACACACTGAGTAATTCTCATCTCATGATAGACTTCTACAAAGCTCATTGGTGCATCTTCCATTTTGACAAATAATCATTACTACTTTTAGTGATTGTCAGATATTCCAGCTTTATACTCCCTCATAAAACTCTGAATCTGACAGTTTTTCCCTAATTTGCTTTCAAGATTATCATATAAAGGTGTCAAACTTTGCTAAAGTCAGAAAATGACACCTTCTACTTCCCCTATTATTCTGTCAAGGAGATCTTAAAACCAAACTTACTGTTTTTAAATCAGCTGCTTTACATCTTCTTGTCATCACCCGGATGACTACAAATTTCAGTTTGAGAATTTGTTACTATATTTTTTTTTCCAGAAATGGCGTCTTTGCTGTTGTCTAACTCCCCAGCACTTTGTTTATTCTTTCTTTGAACCGTGTGTTATGTTTGCTCATTTTCAGTCTTTTGTACTACAGCTATTCTTTGTGAACTGTAAAACTTATGTAGTTTTTATTTGAGGTTGCGTTGGTCAGTTCTCTAACTGCTTTGCAAAGAAACTTATCAGTATTAGACAGTTTCAAAGTGTCTAACTCAGGTAGATGGAGAATTTTCACTATATGTGATGTTAGCTAACTGTTGAAAATGACCTTTTTAGCCAAGGCAGAAGCAAAAACGGCATTAGCATCTCAGTCTTAGCATCTTTTCCTTCTTCATTCCTTCCTCCTTGCTGCTAATATAATAATGATTAGTAAAATTTCCTTTTTGCTATACATGGTAACCTGTATTAGGGTAATTTGCGCTTATATTCTTAGAGTTATTCCTTTAAGGACTTTTCAGCCCTTAACATTAGCTCTCCATTTTTTTCCTCTCATAATTTGCTTCCCATGAGTTTTTGCCAGTTCTTTTGAATTTTGCAAGATCTATCTTCCTGAAATCCATTATAGAGTTTCCAAGGAATTGCTCCACTGCAATGGGGAATGTGACTTCTTTAAAAATTAAAAGAAACAGAACTCTGTGTTTTCTGTTGGAATCTTTCAGTGCATATAGGATTAAAACTTCAGCCCTTGTATGTGAAGCAAGATAAGAAGCGGAGCTGCATCTAATGATGGTTTCCAGAAAAATGAACAAAATCATTCAAGGTTCTTTGTTGTGATTGCTGTTGTTGCTTTTTAATGGTCCTTATAGGTATAGCAGTAAAATATTGTGAAGAAAACATTTATGAAATGTAGGACATTTTCTCATCAGTCTCATCATTCTGTCTCTATTATCAAGTCTATAGTTCCTATGCTGTAAATAATACATATTTCAAGAATTGCTCCTCAGCTGCACACAGCAGTGAACATCCAGCAGGTAAACCTGCTGCAAGTATATGTACCTAATGAGGTAGCATAGGGAATCAGCAGTATTTGTTTATCTGTTTTCTGAAAACTTTTCATTGTGCTAATTTGAAGCAACCAGAAGTGCACCTATACTAAAATACTTGATCAAATGTAGACATACCTCAAGCTCTGCTCCCAGGGATGGGTAATAAGTGACTCACCAGTCTTTTCCTCCTAACACTGCCTACTCTGACAATGAAACCATATATGTTTGTCTGAAGACCATGTGTTCCAGTGATGTACTAGAATACCAGTTTGATTGTGCATGCTCTTGGTAGGCAGATCTTGATGCAAATAAATTGCAGTCTAAGAATAAGGAAATAGGGATGTGCAGACTGGCAAGGACAATGAGGAAAAATATCCTTGAAAATGGTAGGATGTAATGTCAGTGCATCTGCAGCCTAAACAATTGTTGAAGTTTTTGTATGCCAGGGAGCTTTACTGAGTAGGGATTTGAAGGTGACACCACAGTGAAGTAATATAGACTCTTATTCCCAAGGATGAGAGGAGGCATATGATAGACATAAAGATGTCATTAAAAATTAAACGTAGAGGAGCATTGCAACATGAGCTGACTGACACTAATAGCTGTCATTGCAAAATATTAGTAGATGGTGATAGAAAAGGGAAAAGCTTAAATGAACCAGGTAATATTTGTTGTTCTGGAAAACAAGTGATGGGAAATGAAATGGAGAGCATAACATAATCAGAACAATGCTGAGAAATGCTCTGAGAAGTAATATGGACATGTTGAAAATACACGAACAAAGCAAGACTGCATTTGGCAAGATCAGCAGTAATCACGTTTCTTCATTGTTTCAGTAATCAACACTGACATGCTGAACACTGAGATGAGGATCTGACTTGTATTGACACAAAAGTCGTGCAAAGGAATCAGCAAAGTCAAGCTGTAACTCAGATTAATCACGAGGACATAAAAACTGCAGGGAGGGCATGGAACCAGCATACCAAAACATGTGGTAGAAGTGAAGAACCAAGAAAGAATAAAATAAGAGGGAGGGATAAAATGAGAGAATTCACACCTCAAGGGGTGATTTTTAATTCCAGAGTTAGGAACAGGTAAGCTGTACATATATTTTCTGTGCTTAGGGCATTTTATTCAGATGTAACGTAATTACAATCTTACCTGTCATGTAAGAAAATCTCCTAAATGGTAATGGACCTGGAAGAAATGGTGTATCTTCAAGAGCAACCTCCTCGAAGAACATGATAGGATGAAGTTCAACAAGACCATGTGCCAGGTCCTGCACTTTGGCCACAGCAACCTCAGACAACACTCCAGGCTCAGGGCAGAGTGGCCGGAAGAACGTGTGAAAGATATGGATCTGGGGCTGCTTGTTGATGTTTAGCTAAAAGTGAGCCAGTAATGTGTCCATATGGTCAAGAAAGCCAGTGGCATTCTGGCTTGTATCAGAAATAGTGTTGGTAGCAGGAGCAGGGAGGTGATCGTCCTCCTGTATTCAGCTCTGGTGAGGTCACACCTCAAGTACTGTGTTCAGGTTTGGACCCCTCACTACAAGAAAGACATTGAGGAGCATGTTCAGAGAAGGGCAACTAAGCTGGTGAGGAGCCTGAAGCACAAGCCCAGGGATGATACTGAAAAATGAATGCCTATTGCGATTGAAACTACGCGAGGTTGCTGCTGAGTAATAAAAACAGTTTATGTATGTCAGCAGTAAAAGGAAAAAGCTTGCTGCAGAATGGATGGGAAACCCAGTGATGAAAGATTTGGAAAGGACTGAAGTACTCAGTGCATTCTTTGCCTCATTTTTTTACTGGCAAAATCTACTGTCACGGTCTCCATGTCTTGTGTCAGTGCCAGGAGAGAGCAGTACTAACCAGAGCAGAGGAGAATTCAGTTAGAGAATAAACTGCACATGCAGAAGTCAAAATGACCAGATAGGATGCGTATGAGGAAGCTCAGGGATCTGGCCAGTGTCACTGTGAGGACACCCTGTCATCTTTGAAAATGATAGCAAACAGTTTGCCCTAAGATCCAGCAACAAACGAAAGGCAAATTCATTTGTTTTCAGGAAGCCCAAGAAGAAGGTTCTAGAGAACTTTAGCAGTTCACCCTAACTTGGTTTCTGGGACTACTGCAGAGCAAGTCCTCCAGGAAGATATGTCCAATCCATGAAGATGGCTGGGAACAGACTACTCATGTTTATATCAATGGCAAATTGCGTGTGACCAACCTGAGTGCTTTATTTGATGAGATTATGGATTCAGTGAACAAGAGAATCATGACAGATGTCTTTTAGCTTGACTTTTGGAAGTCCAACAAGTTCCTTTTAGACAACTAGAAAGAAGTAGACTGGACAGGTGGACTGTGAGGTGGGTAAATCCTGTCTGGATGCTGCCTGTGAGATTAAGGGAGAGGCCTGCACAGGAGCAAGACCTGTGGAAGACTGTTTTAGTAAATGGTGAGGGAAAATAATGAGTCAAATTCTTCTCAATGGTATGTTTAAAAAAAAAGGGGGGGTGGGGGGGGATTATGAGCACGGGCTGCAGTTAGATATAAGGAAAAAAAATATCACAGCTAGTCACAACTAGGCACTGTAACAGCTTTCACAAAGAGGCTGAGTCTGTCTGGGCAAGGCTCTGAGCACAGTTAGGTAGGATTTGAGCAGAGATTGGCGCAAGATGACCTCTAGAGGCCTCTTCCAGCATAGACAGTTACAGAATCGGAATTGCATGGTTCAGAAGAGCCCTCAGAAGACAATCAAATCCCACCTCACTGATAAATCACATTTCCTACAATAGGTCACACAGGTAGGCATCCATATGGGTCTTGAATGTCTCCATAGAAGGAGACTCCCCAAACTCTCTGGGCAACCTTTCCCAGTGCTCTGTCACCCTTACCATAAAGAATTTCTTCTGCATACTTGTATGGAACTTCCTATCCTCCCGTTTTAGACCATTACTTCTTGTCCTATTGCTGCACACCACCAAGAAGAGCCTGGGCTAATCCATTTGCCTTCCACCTCCCTCAAGATATTTGTAAATGTGAATCAAATCCTCCCTCTGTCTTCTTTCTCACAGGCTCAGTAGACCCAGGTTACTCAACTTTTCCTCAGATGGGAGATGCTCCAGGCCCTTTATCATCTTTGTGGACTTCCACTGGATTCCTTCTAAGAGATCCCTGTCTTTTTTTGAACTGGGTAGTCTAAAACTGGACACAGTATTCCTAATGTGGCCTCACCAAGGCAGAGTAGAGGGGGAAGATCATCTTCCTTGATCTGCTGACCACACTCTTTAATGCACCCCAGCATTCTAGTATTCTGTATTGAATTTATCACTTATCTTTTTTCTTCTAAAATTCAAGATTGCATTTTATCTCTGATGAATGAACATAATGAAGCTAGACATAAGCACTGAAAAATGATGGTTTAGTGAAAACTGGCTAGTGAAATCTCTCTTTATTTTCTGTCATTTATGTTCCTTTGTACTCAGTGAACGCAGTCGTGCCCCATCCCTTTGGGTTTATTGTTGTTACTCATCAGCTGAGTTCCCATTTCTTCTGGGAAAAAAATGCATAGGGCACATGAATGACAAATATTTGTAAACTGCATCACCGTAGTTATAAAATGGTGTTTCATAACTCTAAGACTTGCTCTTGTAAACTAGCTTTGCTGTTTTCATTTTCAGCTCATACTTCTCTTAATTTCCAGCATAATGCTATCATGCGTAACTTGAATGGAAAGAAAGCATTTTTGTGTGTGTGCTTTAAGTCTAATTGTGCTATATAATAAACCTAAGAAAAACAATAGTCAATATCACTTAATTAAATGAACTAGCCACAGGATTCTCCTTTATCTGCATAAGGTTAGATATCTCAAAGCAGATCTCTCCCTTGAGAGCCTCACTGGGAGATCAGGCCATGCTGTGCTATGAAGAGATTCATCATTTACACTGTAAGTCAAACAGCTTGATCACTTCCTCAATCTTTGGTTCATTTTGTAAGTGCAAAAAGGAGGCCTATGAACTTCACGGTTTCACACTTGTGAAAGTATTGAGGCTTAATTACAGTCTCAGTGTTTTCCAACTTTACCCTTTCTTTGAGCTGACCTCCACGTTTTGGCTGTTGTCAGTTTCCAGGAAAGCAGATACACTTATGACTTTGTTCACCTCCACAGGTACTGTGGTTGGGCCCTGCCTTTCTGTGTGCAAATTCTGCAGCTAGTCTGCTCACTCAATAGCTCTTTCTCTTCTGATAGCTAGCATATGCCTTGCTGTAAAATTTACAAGCTTGGCTATCACGGCCACTGCTTTATACAATGTTTGTCATGGCCCTCAGTGTGTTGCATGTGTCCTTTATGGTATTCAGCACACAGAAAAATCTCAAAAATAATGTATCTGATCATTTATTCTGGAGAGTAATTTCTAGTGAATGAGAGAAGAGCAACAACTAACATATCCTGCCAGTGCTTGGCAAGCAGACAAGTCAGCAAACTGTCCCACCTGCCAAATCTCTTTGTTTTTCACCATCTACTGAGCAGAAATGTATTTCAAAACCTCTTTCTGAGCCCTATATAAGTCTATATGTTTTCATTTTTATTTAAATTTTTTCCCTTAGCATCTTTCCTTATTTGCCAAGAAAAAGAAATGCATTTCTAAGGGCCTGGGGGCACTGACATTAAAGAATGAAAGCCTTTTCTCCACTGAATCTTCAAATTTATTTATTTACTTACCAGTATCAGAGTTCTGATAACATTGCATTCTAATATAAAAGGACTTAGCTGTGTGCTTTATATCATTTTTCACTTGCAACTCAGCTTGAATATTGGGAAAAAATTCTCAGAGGCTGTTCAAGAGCCATGTGGATGTGGCACTGAGGGACACAGTTAGTGGGCATGGTACGGCTGGGCTGATGATTAAACTAGATATCTGTGTAAACAACATCAAAAAATCTTAAACCCGTAAGAGGTGATCTCTTGCTTTAAAAAGTATCCCTGGTACAGCCATTTCTAAGCAAAAGCACGCATACACTTCTGACTTATTGTCCACATTATAACATATCAAACTTTTATTACTCTTTTCATAGAAAGTATCACAAGAATTTCACAAAAAGATAAAGCTTTGTATGCCTACTCTGAGGTAGTGCCATACTCTTGTTTGCAGATGATAAATTCACATCACAGGGGTATGGGAAATAAAAATGTTAAAGCAGGTCATTGTCACTACATTAAATGCCCTTGCATCTCCTTTGTTGATCTTAGTTCAACAGATAGATCCATGTCTTGTTGCTCCCCTGTGTGGAAAGATATATGACTTTTTATTGCATTCTGTAGGGAAAACTCAAAAAGAAGGGAGCAGTGGCAAGGGATATCACTGATGTTTCCTTGTGGAGGCACAGCCTTTTGTTCTCAGTTATAATCATCAGCAACTCTTCAGGCAGAATATGGACTATGGGTAAAAAGGACCTTCTGTGGAGTGTCTGGAAAAGCAATTTTTTATCCAGTGTATCTGGTATCCCAGCACATATGTCCTTAAGTGACAGGTTTACCTGGTTCCTGTAGAAGTGATCTCTGGCCATCATTATCATGACATACCTAATTCTAGTAGTTAGCTCAAAGGGCCATCCACAGGCTATCCGTTCTATCAAGATTTCAAATTCATTATGACCATTCTTCAGCACAAGGAAATCCATTCTCTTTACCCAGAATATGTTAGCTTCATGTGTTTCTGAAAGAGCACACTTGTGATGGTGGCTGACGGTGAATGAGTAATTGACCAGAGAAACTTTCTGGATCCACTTCAGCATGATAAAAAGCCAGCACTGTTCAAAGGAAACATTAAAGGCTTTTCCTTTGCACAGAGAACTCATTCTTTGACAAGGTAGTAAGTGCAAATAATTCTATGCCATTTAGTTGAATAAAAAATAAAACAGATGACATAAAATAGCAGGATAACAAAGAGGAGGAAAAAATTTACTGTGTAAAGTTTATAAATAATTTATAACAGGATGGAGCCCTTGAGATAAGAGGTCTGCTGAGCAAAGAAACCAATCTTACTATTAATATCACACCCTTATGAGTTAAAAGTAAGCATATTTTTTTTCATACCCTACTTGATCCCTCCCAGTTGTTAAGGCTTCAGCTCCTCATCTTGCCATGCACTGGGCTGTGCCACAAAGCAGCGTTGGTGCACTACTGCTAAGGGGCTTGGAGGTAGTGGGTACCAGGGGAAATTTCACCAAGTGCAGAAGATACAGTCTCTGAATTGCCACGTGCAATGCATCAGTGTTCTGACTGGAGCTTGGTTACGTACACTTGGTCTTTGTTGCTCTTGTCTTTCCACCTCCGTTCTTAACAGCCTGGTAGAGATGGCAGTAGATTGAAGGTCACACTTCACATTAACATATGTCCTCTAAAGTGATTGTTCAATTTAATCTTGGCATGCTTGTGGTGTGAAAAGTATTTTTAGAAACTACAAGAGGAGCAGATGCACGGTTGTTAAGTAGCAGGAAATCCCATTGGTTCAACCTCTTCATCCAGTGATTTTTATTTTTTTTTTTCCATTTTATGTTTTGCTATTCATGACTCAGTTTCCAAGTTTGGGAGTACTGTTCTTTTCCTTTACTTAGCAATTGAGCATAACAAAACTCAGATGAGCTACTATATTGCAACACAAATAAGGTTTCCCTTACTCGTAGCAAAACACAGTGCTGCAATTTAATATTGAGTAAATGCTTAAGTCCAAAGACATCACAATAGATTAGCAGAGAATAACATACTCTTATAAGGTTGTGAATCTCAATGGTTAAATAGAAAGAAGCACTGAGAGAATTTAAACGTCTTTGAGGAGGATTTTGATAATTCATTAAAAACAAAGGACAGTACAAGAGGGGTGAGAACTGCAAATGAAGTTCCCAATTGTAAGCCAGACAAGAACAACAAACATCTAAGCTGCCACCAAATATAAAGCTGAAAATGTGATTTCAGTCATCTGGTAGATGGGAGAGCTCAAACCATGTATAATTTAATGAAAGCTAGTCATCCCGCAGAATATGACAGAAGGCAAAGAAGACAGCTACCAGCCCAGTGCAACAAGTCCTGGCTCAGGAACAGGAACCCCTGTGCACTGGGCATAGGCACACTTCTCTGCTGAGCGCTTATTTGTATGTCTCCAGCAGGAGGTAACAGGAGGATAGCCGACATCACCTTCCCATCAATGGGGAGAATTACACCTCTCCTGCACATGTCCAGCAACAGGGCATTTTGTCAATCCTGAGATAATTCCTGTCATTAGCATACCACAGGGTTGATTTAGCCACTTCTACATACCACAAAGCTCTCTTGTTTTGTTTTTGTTTTAATCTGGTGAGGCACTCAGCTGAATGCTGTCTCTTCTAACAGTGAGCTGGGTAAGTATTTTGAAGGTCTTCAGGTGGGCGTCCTTCCCCCTGAAGCTGTGTCCATTCAGAGGTAAAAAGAGGTGAAAAACTGACAAAATTAAAAATAATTTGGGTCACCATTAATGGATTGTATTTGCAATGTTATTACTGAGTTCACTTGTCTATCCTCATCACCTCACTTATCCTGTCCAGAATCAGAGAAAACTGTAATTGAAAACATTTTGGAGGGGCTTTTGTCTCTTTATATGAAACAGACCATTCCATTACTCATAGTTCAGGTGGGCAGTGATGAGATTGCCCGGAGAAGCATACGAACTATGAAAAGAAATTTCAGGGGCTTAGGGCGTTTAGTTCAAGGAGCGGGAGCTCAAGTGATCTTTTGTTCTATACCTTCAGGGGCAGTGAGGGACACGGAGCGGGCTTGGAAAGCACAAGTAATGAATAAATGGCTCAGAGGCTGGTGTCAAGACAGAAACTTTGGGTTCTTTGATCATGGGGCAGTTTACTCATCCACGAATGGTACCTACCTATCTCAAAGGGGTAAACAAATCCTAGCACAGGAGCTAGCGGGGCTTATTGAAAGAGCTTTAAACCAGCTACAATGGGGGAAGGGGACAAAACAGAGCTCACCAGAGATGAGCCTAGGGGAGCGATGCTTGAGCTGGGGGTGAGGCAGATGACTTGGCTGAAGTGCATTTACACCAATGCACGCAGCATGGGCAACAAGCAGGAGGAGCTGGAAGCGACTGTGCGGCAGGCTAACTATGACCTAGTTGCTATCACCGAAACATGGTGGGACCACTCCCATGACTGGAATGCTGCGATGGATGGTTACAAGCTCTTCAGAAGGGATAGATGAGGAAGGAAGGGTGGTGGGGTGGCCCTTTATATTAAAGACTGTTTTGATGTTGTAGAGCTTGGGGTTGCTAATGATGAAATTGGGTGTCTATGGATAAGGATCAGGGGGAAGGCCTGTAGGGGCGACATCTTGGTGGGGGTCTGTTACAGACAGCCTAATCAGGATGAAGAGATGGACAAGGCATTCTATGAGCAGCTTGCATAAGTTGCTCAATCACCAACACTTGTTCTCATGGGAGACTTCAACTTCCCTGATATACGTTGGAAATATAATACAGTGCAGAGGAAGCGGTCCAGGAGGTTTCTAGAGTGCACTGAAGATAGCTTCCTTATGCAGGAATGCCATCCTGGCTTGCATTAGAAATAGTGTGCCCAGCAGGAGCAGGGAGGTAATCATCCTCCTGTGCTCAGCACTGGTGACGCCTCTGTTGCCTTTACAGTGTCCTTCTCACTACCGCAGTGAGATCCTGCACCGTCAAGCAGACAGCAGCTCTGCTTCCTATCATGTCATGGTCACCATTTGTTGCCTTTACAGTGTCCTTTGCTAGGGAGATAGCCACTTGGCCATTCACTGAGGTGACACCAATGTGGTGAACAGCAAAATGGCGATTTATTGAACCTTACACACACCTATATGCCCTATGTCTTTCGTGTACACCTACTACATGGTACACGTCATCGAACGTTCTAGGAAAGAGGAGGGGCCTAGTGCATCACAACCCGAAAGGCACTCATGCGCATAATACAACAGGCCTCACCTTGAGTATTGTGTTCAGTTTTGGGCACCTCAGTACAAGAAAGACATTGAGTCCTAGGAAATTGTCCAGAGAAGGGCAACAAAACTGGTGAAGGGTCTGGAGCACAAACTTTATGAGGAGTGGCTGAAGGAGCTGGAATTGTTTAGTCTGGAGAAGAGGAAGCTCAGAGGAGACTTTAATGCACTCTACAACCTCCTGAAGGGAGGTTGTGATGAGGAGGGGTTTGGCCTCTTCTCTCAGGCAACAAACAGGACCCGAGGAAATGGCCACAAGTTGTACCAGAGGAGATTTAGATTAGACATAAGGAAAAACTGTTCCTCTCAGAGAGTGGTCAGGCACTGGAATGGCCTGCCCAGGGAGGTGGTGGAGTTGCGATCTCTGGCAGTGTTTAAGGGTCATCTGGATGAGGAGCTATGAGATGTGGTTTGGTGGCTTGTGGTAGCAATGGTAATGACAGGATGGTTGGACTAGATGATCTTGTAGGTCCTTTCCAAACTTGTCATTCTATGATTCTATGGTTCTATGATTATTAAGTATTTTTCTCTTTTCCTAAGGCCGCAGTGATTGTTTAGAAAGTTATTAATCAATAGGGCTTACTCTTGAAGTGACCAATAGATATTTATGAAAATGCTGTGTTGTTTTTATTATGGGTCATGTGTAAAAGCTGAGTTCTTATATGCTCAGACAACTGATAAATATTTTGCCATTTTGCTGTTAGGATTTGCCTTACTGTCTCATTCTTTGAACAAATTCAAGAAGGTTTTCTTTGCCAACATTTTAGCAACATTAAACACTTACTAGATATCCACCTCGTGTTTTGACACCTCATGTGATTCATATAATTCTGTACTGACTTAATCAAGGTCGTGTTTATGCAGATAGTAACAACTGCCTCTGATAACAGATTTTCTGACTGAGGGATTTTTGTCATTTGAATGCATGCACAACTGATAAGAATAATTTTCTTTTTCTACTTCTACCTTTCTTTCTAATATGTCTGATTTAGAAAACATCTGAAACTGGCTTCTAAATCAGATATGGTTTGATTATCCCAGATGTCTGAGCCCCAGACAAGTCCAGTATGCCATAGGGACACAACGGATGTAGCGAAGGTGCCTTCTTGGTACCCTGGGGAGACCAGATGTCAAAAGTAAACTTCTAGAAGCTAAGAGTCTGTGGATTTTTGTTGCTGCTCTTTTACAAGTATTCTCTACTTTTTTTTTTTTTTTTTTTTTTTTCAGATTCCTTCTGCCTATGGACTCAATGGACCTATACTGTCTTCTGCCTATGGCATGTATCTTAATGCTTCTTTTTGGATCGATACTCTATATTCTCTTATGGAGAGTAAAAAGTTATCATCTGCAGTAAGAAAAAGAGTTCAGACTAAAATAGCATATTAGTAATTCAGTTTCCACACTCATTTACTGCATTACAGCTGTCAGTGAAAAGCAATCAAAAGTTCATGCTATATGCTATGTTTGTAAATAGTGATGCTATCTCATTATTTTCTGGCCTGTCTGCAATTAACCTCTTATTTTAAAGGTGATGAAAATGTTCATTAAGAGCATACTATATTTCAAACATATTTCAAAGCACATCTTTGTCACTTCAGTCATTCATGAGGGAAACAAATGTTTCCTTACTGATTTGTATGCAAGCCTGTCATAAGTAATTTTTGTCTTTAACATCATGGATTTGAAGAAAGGAATGAACTTTGTTAATGGATTAGTTTTGTGTGATCACTGTCTGAATTTTGATAGTTCCTGAGTCATGAAGGTAAGTAATGCAAACAGTAAACTGGTTGAGAGAAGTAAGGAGATGATCTTGCCTCCGGGGCTGCCTATGATGGAGACTGGCCAGAGGCTGATTCTGAAATGAAGTCTCTGCACTGTCACTCAGGCCCTTAGGGCAATATGCAGTACTCCAATTTAGTACCATTTTGACGTTGTTTACACAAGCAGTATAATGCAGAATTGCTATTCTCTTTAATTTTCATCCTCACATACAGTTTGGTGACACAACCATTTCAAAATTGATACTCCGAGCAGTCTGTGTGTTTAAAAGTTGGTCTTCCAGACCTAAACTAAGCATTTCATCTTCCCTCTGTAGACAAATGCAATGCTCCAGAGAGCAATTCACCTCATCCTCAGATGATGATTATGAGAGATGAGGCAAACTGTACCTCTGAGTCACCTGCTCTCCCAGAAACAAAACTGGGAGTGATGAGCTGTGACTTGGACAAGGATCCTTTAACCTCAGGTATTGCCTGGCCTGTTTTTTTCTCCCTTTCTCCAGTGAGACAACTATTCTAAACTAATCATCTGGGTTCTCACCTACAGACAGCAGAAAGAGATGAGACTCTCGAGGGGATGATTCATCCTCTTCAATGATAAGTATCTGACACAGGTGGGTGTTAGTCAAAGTAGAAAATGTACTGTAAATTCATGTCTCTTTGCACTGTTCACTATTTAAACAGTCTCTTAGTAGAAGAGCTTCTTACATGATTTTTGCTTTAGACAAGAGTCTCCTGCTAGAGAGTGAGATCTCCTGGATGCTAGTCTGAGCATTGCTTCGGTGTAGATCACATAACTGGCAGAGTGCCTAGAAGAGAGAAAGCCCCTTGGGAAAGTAATTTGGGAAAGTAAGAGGGTATGTTTGAGAGGCAGTGATTACTGAAGCAAATAAAAAGGGATATTTAGGAGTAAAAGAATGGAGTGTGAAATGAAATAGAACAGAGAATAAAGACCACAAAAGGTGTGGTAAGAAAAAGGTAAGAAATACAGATGATGCCATGGGAAACAGATGGTTAATATGGGATGAAACTGGGAAGCAAAAAGAGCCTGCAAAACAGAAGATTTGCAAGAAGAAATTCACAAAATAAAAATTAAAGGAAAAAGTTGCTGTCAAGGAAATAAACTAGGTATTGTTTTATTCTTTCCACTTCAGGATAAGCTCCTGACAGATGGGAAAAATAGTTGGCAAAGATGCCTAATTGATATTCCCAGACCATAAACAAGTGAATTCTATACTGCCCGAATCAGAAGTAAAAAAAATTCTATTTATCTATGTCTACTCTGTGAAACCCATCCTAAAACCTGTCCTAAATATACAGCTGTGTAGGGATTGTTCATCTTGGCTATAAACCTTGGCTCTCAAACTAGAATGTGTCAGGAGTGTGAATAGCAGAGAAGAGAAGCATCAAGAGACACGAGGCCTCAATGTAACCTAAAAATCAAGTCTCCTTCTAATGGCTGTTTTCACATAAATGGGAGAAAACAAAACAAAACATCTAAGCCTCCATGTTCCACTAAAAAAAAAAAAAAAAAGAATCTCATATTCAGAATAAAGCATTTTTAATTAATATTGATGAACATATGGAAATACTCTGAAAGAAACCAATCAAAAAGGTCCTCTCTACCTCCAGGACTTTGGTGGCTGTTTCTATTTTACTCAGTGCTTGTAAGAGCAGGTCAGTTACTCCTTTAGGGCTCACTTATAATGGGGAGAAGCATCATTTTTTTTTGTTTTTGTGCACCAATTTCCATCTATTCTTTCCAGAGATGTGCCTGGAAAGAAAATTGGAAGATGCAGCAGGTGTGTTTCCAGCAATTAAGAGGAATTCATCCTCTCCATTTCTAGCAGTATGAGAAGGAAGCAGGGGAAAAAAAAAAAAAAAAAGCTCTAAATGCTGACAAATAATATACTGATGTTTTTCTTAGTCTGAATGGAAATTCTGGGCTCAGTCATGCATAGGAAAGATTCTGGGACCTCCATGAACCCGTTCTGCAGATTTCACCTGAGCAACTTTATCATTAACATGATGATCCTCTGGGCAGGATTAATTTCTGCACTACACCATCTGACCTGAGATGACTCTATATGGGCTCTGTAACTTACTGTGCAGTTTGTGGGAATTTGGTCAGCTTAGGAGGGACTCAGCTGGCCAGCAGTCTGCTTTGGAGCCAGAAGAAGTACTCTTGTATTGAGTGGATCTCCACTCACTGAAGTGGGAGTTCAGCCCCCTAATGTGCCTGTAAATACCTATACTTGGAGTTGGATGACTTAATTCTATACTGAATCTTTCTCTCTTAGGCTATGCTATTCTCCTCACACAAATAGTAAAAGCTACCTTTTCCTTTTCTTCATTACTGAGCTTTTTTTACTTGAAGGGTTTGCTTTTTTGAATGGCAATAAGCATGCAAAGCTACAGCAATGTGAGTTCACAGTGCACCAGCTGTGAGGCATTAAACCCACACGGACACCAAATTTTACTTCACTGTATGATGAAGTAAACTGTAGCTCAGACACATGAATGCCTTCTGTTAAAGGCAAAAAAAGGAATGTGCACTAGTCCTAGTTCTTAAAATCTCAGTGAAAGTCTACTGAACCAAATATCTTCAGATGCCTCCCCAATTGGTGCCAAGAAAGAGAAGTAACTGTCCTCCAGAGAAAGACCCAACCATACTTGGTTGCTTCTCTTTTATGTACAGGACTTAAGTTGGTGAGAAGAGAAGGCTTGGAGGAGACCTCATTGCAGCCTTCCAGTACGTGAAGGGAGCATATAAACAGGAAGGGGAACTGTGGGACAAAGACATTATGAACAAAAGGCTTGGCAAATGAGTAAACAAGCTTTGTAGCTACTCGTGCCAGACATAAACACACACGAGGCTCCTGGTTGGTAAATGTGGCCAAGGGGTTGTTGTGCAGGTATAAAAGGCTGTAAGCACATACAATAAAGGTCTTTGTCCTGCACCAGCAATGGAGTCTGTGATTCTCCTGTCACAAATGGCGTCCAAACAGGGACCCTATATCAGGGTCAGCCTCAGGAGATAATCAGCTATCAAGCTGACTGGTGGCGAGGAATTAAGGCTGCTGAAAGGTAGTTAAACCCGAAAGTACTCAATACATGATGTGGATAGACTTTTGGAGAGAATCGGCACAACAGAAGGCACTGGAGTGGAAGCTATTGGAGCTCATCAACTCGGAGCAGAGCATGCAGACCCTAAGCCTATGGCTTATTCATCACTGCAAGAGAAGAAGGATCCAACCTCCAGTCTTGGTGACGGTCAGCGTGTGGGAGCTGGAGCTACAGAAAGCTGCTGCTGAGACATATGCTGGTGTTTGGACTCTCACTCATTCCAGCTGTTGGCATTGTTGCAATGCATTTTTCTGAACCTTTTAGCAGTTGTAGCAGTTGTTCAGTGCTCCAGAAAATTCTAAGGTAGGCCTAACAACATTGAAAGCATGTTTGAATGTTGTGCTATGTCTGCATTCTAAATTAGAAAACAGTATTTGCTATAAAATGATGTGCATTCATGTGCAGTAGATTGGCAATGTAGGAAGTTTTCTCATAATTGGTTGTATAACCCAACTTGACTGGCTGAATATCTTCTGGTGTTTAAGAATGTAATGTGTATATTTACAACTGTATGTCTTAACTGCACCTGCCTGGCTTTCATAATTCTGGTTCTGAATATGTAATTTCAGTTATTAAAATAATAATAGATTTCCCTATTAAAAAATAAAAATAAAGGGGGGGCTAGGGAGGTGCAGTTATGACCCCTGAGGAAAGAATAGCTAAAGCATGCTATGTTCTTAATTTTTTAAATTGTTGGACACTGGTAATGGGGGGGAAGAGGTTGTGTTTCCACAGGTGCTGGGCTACAGTGAGTTCCAGCCAGAGTCATAAAACCCTGTTTGACTGTACCATCAACATCTCCTGCTGCTTCTTCGGATTTGTGACAACCTTCTGGGTACCAAACCCTGCGGAGGCAACCTATGGATACTACAGACAATATCTCAGCGTCAAGCAGTCTGACAACTACCTCAAAAAATTTTTGATTTGTGCGGCAAAAGCTACATGTTGAAAACTCAGGGGTTTAGTGTGATGGGTGATATCAAGGTTTGGGACCGTGGGTCTGAAAGACCACACAGATTATTATGTTTTTTTGTTTGTTGCATGTTTGTTGGTATATACTCTTTATATTAATACCAAATGCTTGTTGTTCAAATTAATAAAGAAGGAGGAGTTGTGGGACAAAGAAAGATATTATGAACAAAAGACCTGGCAAATGAGTAAACAAGCTTGGTAGCTACTTGCGCCAGACATAAATACGCATGAGGCTTCTGATTGTACATGTGACCGAGGGGTGGTTGCACAGCTATAAGAGATTGTAAGCACATAAAATAAAGGTTCTTGTTCTGTACCAGCAATGGAGTCCACGATTCTCCTGCCATAGGGAATGGCTGTTTACAAGGATGGGTAGTAATCGGACAAGGGGGAATGGTTTTCAACTGAGACAGGGAATGTTTAGGTTGGATACTAGGAAGAAGTTTTTCACACACAAGTTGGATTCCAAGGAGGGTAGTACGTGCATAACTATGGCTGGTTATATCAAGTAGTGTACACAGATTTTCAGATTACTTTTCATTTCAAGTATAGCCTTTAAGTTGCTCTAATGTGTTTATAGTAGTAAGACTGCAGGGGCTTCTGGTAGAAGATGTTAGGTCCAAAGAAATAGGATGCTTATATACAAAACTGACTTGCAATAACATCTGAAGCCACCACCACATCGCTAGGACTTGTCTGAGAAAATCATTCTTTATGTATATAATTCATTTCAACGGTACTGCACATTGGATCAGTACACTGGGATTAGACTCTTAAAATAAGAAGCTTGCTAGCAAATTACAATTTAAAGAATGTAAGCAATTTTAAAAGACAGATTTAATTATGACTGACTCTGATTCTTTTGGACATTTATTTTATTTCCTAAAAAAAAAAAAAGGAAAAAAAAAAAAGTGTTAG